>JAEQBH010009150.1:0-90354 GCA_016808115.1 Tetrastigma voinierianum
CTCCTCGGTGGCGTGACTGTCGGAGTGACCAGACTCGTCAGTGAGCTCTTGGAGCTCCGGGGCGTGGCTGAGGTGCGATGTAGCATGAGCTGATCGACTCCTAAGGTGGCGTGACACATCCGAGTGAGACGAACTCGTCCCGAGTGTTCTTTGAGCTCGGTATTATGTGCAGTGGCGATGTAACTGGTGATCGACTCCTCGGGGTAAGCGTGAGCACGTCGGAGTGGAACCAGTTTCAGTTGGATGGAGTTTGAGCTCAAACGTGGGATGATTCAGGCTGTTGATTTTCTTGGAAGGATTTGGAACGTGCTTTTTAATCTTTGATTGATGGAAATTGAGCGTTGAGGCGAGAATTTCCAGTGTTTTGGCATCTTATAAATGGCGGCTTCATTGCTACACTGGGTTTTATATTTGGATATTTTTCATCACAGTGTCAGCCTTCCGGAAATTTGGGCGAGATGAAGCGTGGTCTAGTCGTGTAGTGGGGATCCTCACGAAGACTACGGATTGATTCTATGCTGGATGTACCTTATGGGAGTTGTGTTTTCCTAGATCTCCTTGAAGTCATATTTATTACAACCCGTGCTGGGAATGCATCTAGGGAAGGCGGTGCGCTTTCTTGTGCGCCTCGTGCACTATAATTCTTAACTCTTTTCCATGCTTTCCTTTCTCCTTCTCCTTCTTTTTCATCTTTTCTTCCACATCTCATTCTTCCTTTTTTGTTTTCTTCATAACTCCTTCATCACTTTTCCTTCTTCTTCTCTTACCTTTTTCCACATCTATTTCTCCCTCTTCCTTTGGACTCATTATCGCTTTCCTTGGCACCTCTCTTTCATCTTTGTCCATTTATTTCCATCTTGTTTCTTTTCCTCTTTTCTTCACGACTTTTTATTTTTGAGGCGCACATCTTGAGTGTTTTCAGATGTAATCAATAGCACGCGGTGTGTTGAATGTCTGATTGGAATAAAGAGAGGTTTTCTTTTATGTCATGAAGATTTGTGCCGTTTCTAATCGTGTAATTTTTGAGCATTGTATGTATGGAGTTGTTGCGACGTCTTAACAAAATAATCGATAAATGGTTGAATGATTAGCGAGAAAATTATTAATCTCATTTAAGAATACAAACCAAGGTTTCTTGTCGCTTGTTCAGAATGTTGCATTCCGGGCATGTTGTAAGACTTTTCTCCTATTTGGGCTGTAATTGCACAGATGATGACTCGAAGATATGATGTGGGGGCATACCGGTTGGGGCCGATTCCCATGTCTTGGATTCTTCCTTGCAGCGAGTAGCTTTTTAGGACAAAGCACCGAGCATGTAGCTTCTAGGTCTTACTTTTGGTTGTAGTACCTCGCGGATCTTCCTTTGGTAGTCTTTTGTGCCTCAGAGCTTCCTTGCGTTTTTCGCCCAAAGGGTCCCAATTTGAGCGGAGGCTTCGTCGATAGTAACTCCTTCACGCTAATTCGATCCTTGGCGATTTAATCCGACCTCGGCGAGCTCGCTTGATCATAGAAAGTATTTAAAGGCGAATAGGGTTTCTCGGGTTTATTGACTTACGGTGATCCTGTAGGCGTAGCACTTAGTATTCTACCCACTTTCCTTTAAGATCTTAACAGTCTTTGTCTGGCCTTAAGGTTGGTGGTGACTTGACATCCATTAGGCTGTGGATGTCTTTGGGGATGAATGTGGTTTGTGATTCGACTCGGCCTTGATGGGATTTGGGTTGTCGAGGAGCTACTTTCTGGATTGTCGAACGCGGAGTCTTGGGATCTAGAACACCGCATCATGATGGCTCGCCACACAAATTGCGTATTTATGTTAAGGTGATTCTAGCCGAGAGCTCCGGCCTCCGCCATTGGTGAAGTAATCTCTGCGACAGGTGATATGAACTTGCGTGGCCCTTTCGGGCGAGGTCTGGTGTGGCCAGGAGACCCCATTGGAAGGGCTGGGAGCTGTCGGTGATGCTCAGGGGGCTCACGATGGGGCGTGAGATCTTGGCGTGCTCTGACAAATCCTGCATTTTTGTTCGATTGGTTCGCGTCGCACGAGAATTGTAGGCGATGTATCTTGTCCGAGACCTTTCACCTTGATGCTTTCAAGGCTCAGATATGATTTCACGCATATACATGGTAATACCTCTCTTAGTATGTATTCGATGTTTTCTGCGATGCGTACAAGGGATAGAGTGAAGAATCACACTTGTATAGGCTTCACTTATGATTAAGTGAACTGGCGGGACCTCGTCCTTATTTTAGGTACCTTAACTTTCGGTGTCCAGGTGAGCGTCAGAGTGCATTTATATAATCCCGGATGGGGGTCCGTCGGCTCATTTCGGACACCGACTGGCGACCTCCACGTCAGCGAGAATCAATGGGGAAACCACGCCCGGGTATTCGACGGTGTCGTCTGGCGGAGTCTTCTGTGAAATTTCATTGCCCAGCTTTGCGAGGCGTCGGCTCGGGAGTTTTACGCTGCGGGGCGTATCGACTGACGAAACTTCATTCTTTAATAAATCTTGTACCTTTTGGAGATCTGGGATCATCTTTTAGCTCTTGGCTTTATAAGTATCACTCTATCATCTTGCACTACAGAGGTGAAGTCAGCTGCGGAACTTCTAATTTGGTCAGCCGAAATGAATGGGCGAGGTTGCGAGGGCTGTATGGCGACCTCGTATTGACTTCGTTGATGGAGGCTTGAAATGAATGCGGGTGCACTTTCAGCGTCTGTATTCCTTACGGAGAGGTCGGGATCAGTTCTGCCTCCCGCTCCCTTGTGCATTTGAGGCTCGTCTGGAGAGTTTCGGATGGGGGTCGTTTCATTAGCGGCGTTCTCGGTCGAGTTACGCTAAGGTGAATTCACCCAGCGAAGTCAGCTAAGACATGCCATTTTATTGCAGTTTTTGGCTTATGTCGATGTCGAACTCGCTCACGACTCTATGGCCCGTTTTCATCGGCGCCAGGAGACCACGGTTTATGTAACACTTGCTTCATCGCGGGGTCGGGTTGGAACCTCGCATAGTGTGGGCACGGAAGTAAGAGTGAGTTATTTGCGGTTACGGTGAAATTAATTTTCCATCTTGGGGTATCTCTCATAAAGCTCGTCTCATTTCATTTTTTGTGTAGTAAATTTGGATCTTTGTGCTGTCTTTGTCTGCGGCGGGGACGAGCACTAGTTGAAGGGTCGATCACGACGGTGCGAGGGGTGGAGTTCCGCCCGATGGGACTTCTTTAGAATGGGAGGCTCGAATATGTTTTCAAGGGGCGTGAATGCTTAACCGGCGCCTCGTATCCATTGGAAGGCCTTCTTGGGACTTGGAAAGGTGGCATTTTATCACTTGCCACTGAATCTGAATCGGCTGGCGCCCGATCCTTCTGTCGGTGAACCTCGCTTTATGCTTGATGGTGAAGGCATGTTGAGCCTGATTTTTATCTTATGCGGATTTACTTCAAAATTCCTCGATGGTTGACTATAAAAACCGGGAACTTCACTGCTGAGACTCAGGCGCACTTGTTGGATTAGGTTTCATGTTGTAGTCTCTCGGGTGAAATGCCGGATAGGTGAGGCTGAACTCAATTTAATAGTGGACTTCTGACATATCATCTATATACGCTTCCATAGTGGTGCCTATCTTTTGGAACATCAGGTTGCTAACGGCACGATGTGGCTCACTGCGTTCTTGGGCGACGGCATCCTGCGATAACAATGGGTTCCACTATCTTGTGACGAGCGAGGTATTTTTCTTGGTCGATGCGGGTGCGTCTTGATCTGGTTGTAAATTTGGAGAAGGCATCCGTAAAAGTTTGAGAAGTTCCGCGTCGATGGCATCACGATGAGGTGGAGTTAGTGGCGGAGGGGAAGAGCATCTTTTGGGCGTGCTGGTGGTCACGTTCGATCTTGGTCGCCACTTCTTGAATTAGCTTTTTTTTTTTTTTGTGAGATGCTGTTGACTCAACCACTCGGGATATTCGACCTCCCCCAGTCGCCACGCTTGGAGGGAGTTTGTCGACTTCCTCGTTGATGGCTTTGTCTTTGATGACTCCCTCTTTTGTTTGATTGGCTTGGAAGGATGGGATGACGTTCGACTGACGGTGGTCTTTATTAGGATCGATTCCTCCATATGCACTTTGTTTTCCGCAGCGAGTGTTTGTTTTTGTTTAAAAAATGGATAAGGAATTTTAAGTCTTTCGATAACTTGGATCTGATATATGGCGAAGTGTTAGAGTTAGGTAGTCTAATATACGGGTTCAGTTCTTAGCGGCAGGTCGGGTGATCACCTCAAATCCGCATGTCAAGCTCATCTAGGTATACGTTGTCAACCGTTTTTTGTTTCATGGACGCCGAGTAGCATTCCCTGGCCATCCGTTGGTCTCCTCGAACCATTCGATCGGAACACGATTTGGGGAACTTGATCGTCAGTGGTATGCGGAGGGATGGATTTTGTGCATTGAGGAGGGTACGCGCGACATGTTGCTATAGCGAAGGGCGTCTGACGGGAATCTTGTTGTGGTCGTCGCCTGACATGGAGGATCTCCCAAGGTGAGTACCCGGGTTAGCCAGGCTGGGGTAATACCTTTTCCCCGGAAGTCCGGATGGCGTTGGCGGGCTTGATCTCTCCCTCCGTGCCCATTTTATGAAGGTGACCACGAAGATGATGTCTGGCGAACTTCCGTTATCGATGAGGACCCAGATGAAGGTCTTATTGGCCTGCATTGATCGAACTATCGGTGGATCGTCATGAGGAGTGTTGGCACCGCCCCGGATCTAGTCGGAGAATGTGATTAGCGTGTCAAATCGCGATAGTTTAGATATTGCTTGTATTTAAGATTATCTCCACGCGCCACGATCTTTGCGTGGAGTGGGCTTTAGTCTTGAGCTAGACTCCCCTCCTCCTTGAATCCTCTGAGATGACTGGATTTTTCACGAGATTTGTTGGTCGTGATGCCATCTATGCAGGAGTGATGAATTTGTGGCGAAACTGGATCCCCGGCAATCTTGTCGATTTTCGATGGATATAAGCCGATATCCATGTCATGTTTAAATCCTATATTCTCTTTGAATTAATATCTTGTGATCATCCGTCTGGTGTCAGTAGTCTCTGTAGACTCAATGTTGGGTGTCTCTTATCCTTGGTCGGACTTCGCCCAAGAGTTAGCCATCGAGAGTGCCTTTCGTTTCACTCGCCGGCGCGGGACTTGTGATCTGAAATTTATCGAGGGGGTGAAGCGTTAGAGGCGAAATACTTGTCGTCGTCTCTCGGATTCGCGGGGGACCGAGGGCGTCTCACAAGGAACACCACGCCTTTTTAGGGGACCGCTACTCCATTCTTCCTTTTGGAGCGGCACCGCGTTGCCACCGCTTTTGAGATGATCCTCGTCGTTTGTCGATCCGCTTTTTCTTTATGGGTGGAGGAGCTCTCCTTTTGGATCAGAGCCTTCGCAGTTAAATATCTTCTGCCACTTTTGTGAGCACCTCGGCCCCATGCTTGTAAGGATTCTTGGAATGGGGCATCCGAGTCTTTGGTGAACCCTAAGCGTGATGGGCATCAGTGATTGCAAATTTTCATGGTATGTCTACTTTAGAACTCGACATTGAATCTTGACACACGCAGGACCTCAGGGCTTTCTTGAGCCACAGCGATGGTCGTGGTGATAACTACACTTTCTGCGATCGGCCCGATGGGTGGGGTGCCGAGCGCGATAGGCTAGCTCTCGAATGAGGAGATTGATGACGAAATCTATTGAACCTTGCGGTAGGCCCTTGAGGTGATGTAGCTACGCATCGCCTGGATCATGATACCCATACGGCTCATTTAGTTTATAAGTGTTGAGATGATGGGCGGGATCCACACAGTGCCATGAAACCGCTTCCACATTTGCATTACGGGCTTGCACGGGAGGGAAGTGGAGTACCTCGCAGTTGTGAGGCGACTCGGTTCTTGTACCAAAGTATCATAATTAATCGGAAGCGCGTCCCCACCCTCCCTTACACGGTGAGCTCTTGTTGAGACTCCTGAACCTCTGTTCCCGTGAGATTATTCTCACACTCGGTGAGTCGCCTTGGCAGTTCGCCGTTCAGGCGGTAATTGCTCAGTGTTAGCCGATTTTGCCTTCCCTCATTGAAGTGATTTGTGCCTCAGGGCTGGTGGATTCTACTTTAGTTTCGTAACTTTGAGAACATCTATGTTGTCTTCATCCTTCGCCAGGGAATGTCATGAGCTTCTTAACGAGTTTGTGGCGTCTCAGAGTCGTCGGATCTGGCCGCGGTGGCGAGTTGTTACGGCTGCCGGGTGGATGTTGATTAGTAGTAGTGCTTCCACCTCATGCGCGTTGGCACTGCATTGTTTCTAATAACATGGGAGGTCGGCGGCTATCTGCGTTGCTTTCGGTGGTCTTGCATCCTTGGAGTTATTATTTGCTCCTGCGTGTTAAAGTCGGTACCATTAATAACTTAGAAATGGGTTATATTTATCAGGTATTTGTCGTTCCTGGAATGACAGCCAAATGATGATGCCTTTTCAAGCCGGGGCGGGAATTTGGGAGGTGTAGGGTGCGTTAAGTGGGACACACAGGCTGAGGCGGGTGGGATGTGAAGCTTTTTCTTGAGATTTATCCCAGCGGAGTGAGAGGGATCATTTTGCAATGTGTTAGTTACGGGGCTGGGGACGTGCACTCCTCTGTGATGGCTCGAAAAGTAGGGGTCGGCGAGGCAGCTGGGAGATGGTGGCCTCCCATTTGCTAAGTCGAGTTTCTTTCTAAGAGGGACTTGGGGAGTAGAATGTGTTGCATGTAGTGATCTTTCCCAGTCTTGTGCACTCATAGATGGGGTGACCTTGTGTTTCGCCAGTGGATGTTCTCCCCGATTGGATGTGATTTAGGATTGTTCCCATTGGATGGGATATTTCTAATTATGATCATCTATTCAGTTGATCATAGGATTATAAGAAGGCGGGTTTAAATGCGGGGACCAATCTTCCTTCGCTATTTAAGGATCGATTTGATCACTGATCTAATTTATCTTTCAACTCCTTTATTGGTGGGGAGGATTTGAACGGACTTGGGGTATGGCCTCTTATGTTGGGGACCATTATTTCTTGGCTGCTGGGGGATCTTCCCATAAGTGTGCTTTTGGTGACGGATGGACCTCTTCAGGCCATTTATCTTTGCTTGGAATGTTGGCTTTTTAAGAGAATCACAGGGGTGCTTTCCATTTGATGACTTCTGCTTTGAGGACTTGAAACGCGTGACCTTAGTGCTTTCTGGCACAGGTGGCCTCTTTTTAATTTGATCGTGACTATGGGGCCTTGTTTTAAGGCCTATCAATGGCTATGTTTGAAACTAGACTATTGTTTGCGTTGTCTGAAAGTCATGAAGTTGGGATTTTTATTTCATTTTCCCTTTATTCTTTACATATCATCATATTTTTGTAAATTTTGACTAGAAAGCTGGACTTTACTTTTTACTAATATCAGAATTTGGTTTGAATGGCGCTATTAAACTACTCTGCCATATACTAAAATAAATAATGTATTAATTCATTTTAAAGAATCTTAAATGCCATAGTTTAAAAATATAAATATCTTTCTGTTGTGTTATAAAAACTATTGTTTGTGTTTATCTATAAAATCCAAACAGTTTCAAATTTTTCATTAGAAAATTCATTTAAAATAAGCCAGATTCATCTTTATTTGTTTTATTAATGTGTTACATTCATTTATTACAAGATGTAACTAATTTACAAAAATAACATTTTTGGGACATAAATTTATTTATTGAGGTTAGCAATACAATCCAATAGAAATACTGAAGGAATAAAAAAATACAGAAACTTTAAAAGATAACTAGCATTAAGGTTAATAACAAAAATGATCGAAACTGGGACCTAAACAAAATGCCCATCCGTTCTATAGAATGCTCAGTGGTAAGGAATTTCAGAAGAGGAATACAATTTGATCTCTAGAACATAATACTACAACGATGTAATGCAAAGTGATAAATGTTCAAACACATTTTTTAAGCATTGACTTCAGTTCAAATTTAAGGTCATGATTTAAAAAAAATGAAGCAAGAATACCCACTAAACCCACTAATCACTCTGCTATATGATCATGAAACAAAAATGAAAGTATATCGCAAACAAGTGGGAGAAAAGGGGAAAGAAAGGGAAAAGTTCTGCCTCTGAGACATCTAATTATACATAGGATGCTTGTTAGTAGGGGGTGAAACCCCCTCTATAGCCTTTTTACCCTTTATCCCTTTCTCGAGCATCATACAAACTTTTATCACCTTCAATAACAAAAAGAAACTGATGTTTGGTATGCGATTTGCTTTTTGTCTGAGATAAACATTAGATTGCCTTAGTGATCATTGTAGTGCATGACGTTCTTTATACAAGGGTTATTCTGTTAATCTCAGAACGAATCAGATATGTAGTTTATGAATTAAAGTTTTCCATGCTAGGATTTCGGTCGTAGTAATAGAATTAGTGCAGGACTAATCTGCACACTTTTAGCATGTTGCTTTATTTCTTGAGGTTTTAAATCTATTGATTTAAGGATTTAAAGGTGGAGATTACAAATATATGCGCCTTTCCGACATAAAGAAGTTCCGAGAGTTTAGTTTCCTATGAAATAAATGAAAAACCGTCGAAAACATTCAGCATTTATTGATGATTAATTTTTTCTTTTTAAAAGATAATTTTAATGAGAATGGATTAGGTGATTTTCAGGTTTGTTCCAGGTGTTTGTAGGCTATAATCATTTGCGGAATTTGAGACTCGTTGAGAGTAAATCAATTAGATGTTCTTTAGTTTTTGGCTAATGTTGTGAATCTAGTAGTTTTTGGCCACGAGAGGCAGACATGTAGAGGGCTATGAATTACCTGTTCCCTTGATTTATTGGATGTTCTTGCCACATTTCAAATCTGTTTGGATATATATACGGAAATGTGAGGGGTCATGTTTTGCTTTGGATTTATTGCTGCAAATGTTAAATGAAAGAAGTGATATTTCATTTGAGAGATTTGAGACCGAAGAAGTCTTGAAGAATCTTCTTGATGGGGGTGTGGTGTAGGACAAAGCCGAGGGCCAGATGAGAGAAAGAGAAGAAAATGGCTGGAGTTGAGGAACTTGGAGCTTTGTCCCACAATATATATATACTTATATATATATATATATATATATATATATATATATATATATATATATATATATATTTTTTTTTTTAAATTCGAAATATTACGTAGCTTTTAAATAATGTAAAAAGCGACTAGTACGTTTGTTGCCACATCACAAAAGCGTAATGGTGACTCTGATTTTTAAAGTAGTTACAAAATCTTAGTTGGTGACTCTTGTCAGTGTAGATCTTGTTAGCATTTTTAGTTGGTTTTCATGTGTTTATGCAGCAAATGCTAGATTCACACCATTATCTATAAGAAGGCTGCAATCCCGATTCATTGATGTTTTTGCGGTATTAATGGAAGATCATATTGCACAAAGAAAGGGATGATCATGAGTGAGGTCGCCATTAAAGAATAAAAGCTTCACCAACTGTGAAGCTCAAGTAAACGAGTGAAGCCACACAGGTTCAGTAGCCGAACCCATCATGCCATTCACGCGAGGGGAAGGAATTTAACATAGTGAGACAAAGGCTCGCTCTGGCAAGAAGGGGACTACATGATTCAGAAGTATAGCTTCTAGGTTTTGCGCGTGAAAGGCGTCGCTTCGCCCGCGACAAAGGGGTTTTGCCATTCTTTGAAGCATCCGCCGCGGCAAAGGAAGACCATCAAATTTGAAGACCGCGTGGCACTGCCCCACGGCGAGAAGAAACGCCGCCGCGAGGGAAGAATCGCGATGCGGGACAAAAAATAGACCCATTTTTAGCCCATCATTAGTCCATCTTCCAAGAGTATAAATACTATATGTGTAATAATCATTAAGGGGGGGCGAACTTGGAGAGGGAACTTTTCCTTTTTAGGGTTTCTCTCTCTCTAGGGTTAGACTTAGGTTTTTAGTTTCTTTGATTTTATCTTATTTTTGGAGTTGAGTTGGAAGATCTATTTTGCTATAGGCTTTTCTTGCGATGGAGTAGAGTTTTGAGGACTTCTACTTTACATTTTGTTTTGCATCCCTAAATTCTTTTTCTCTCTCTTAATCTTTCAAACATTGTGTTTGGTTTGGGCAGTTTTGTTGAGTTTTGAGAATTTTGATATGAGTGACTAAACTTTCAACTAGGGATGTTGTTAATATTGATGTTTGATTTATACATTTTCTAGAGCGATTTTTGTGGTTTGGTCTTGTCTTGATGTTTGTTAATTGTAGTTATTTGGATTAGGTGATTTATCTAATTGGTATATGTTACGAGTAAGATTAAGTCACTTGCGACTCAAAGGGTTTCAGTGGCAGGATAGAGCGCAACATTAGCCTTAACCCTTACCTTCTGATGTTATGCAATTGATTAAATCAATTTAACCTAATCAAAGAAGTCTTGAGAATTATGACACACCACCCCACCCCAGCGAGGCGAGATTGTCACCGTGCCCTCCATAAATCGGGCGTTACCTCTAACGACTAAACTCTAATGAAGCGAAGCCGTATTGCTTGCTTTCAAAACCTCACATAAAATTTTTCTTTATTTTTAGGTTTAGGATTTAGTAAAGAGAATATTTAGCGGTGAAAGCTTTAGTGAAGCGTGGCGCAGTCGTTGAAATCTGTATACATTTCAGTTTACACCATCTATCCCAAAATATAATAACCGACATCTGACACATTGCAATAAAGGCCCACTCTATGTGCATTCATGTGTTCCATTTATACATATTCAAAGTCTTTTCTTACATAATATTCTTAATTCTGACACTTCTACAATGTCGGAGAAATCCTATTGTGCTCCAATCGTCTTAGTACATTACTGGAAATAGTTTTAAAAATACAAATATTGAGGCTAAGCGAATTTCAGGTGAGTGTATCCTTTTATTAAAATGTTTTGCTTTCAGGAAAACATCAAAGCGTAAAACTTTCTTTATAATATTTTCCAGGCTTTTTGGCACTTGCGAAGTTCTAAAACTTTTCTTTGCTTGCTTGCTTTTGTACTTACTTGCTTTAAAGTTACAAGAAACTTTTCTTTGCTTATGATTTTTGTACTTGCAAAGGCTTATAAAACTCTTTGTGCTTGCTGAAGTTTATAAAACTTCGTAGTTCTCTTTTGCTTTAGCTTATCTTGCTTGAAAGTTTCTTATAAAGGCCTTTCACAAACCTTTGCTTTAAAGTTTTTCTCGAGGCTTTCATAAATCGGGGCACTTGACGGCATGCTTTGAAAATAAAAGCGGGAGCTGGGCTCAAGCTGTTCCTTTATAATCCAGGGCTTAGCTCTCAGCCGTCGTTTAAATCTAAACGGGAGCTTGGCTGGCCAGTTCTTTTTAAAAGCTATAGGAAACCTCGGTAGGAGCCATCAGTTAGTACAAAGCGCGCCCTTATATCGTACTCATAAAGCATCAACCAGCACGGAGGCTTGTTTTTGCTTATCATACCACCAGTGAACAGGGCACGTACTCATTGATGTATGGAATTGGAAGGACGCTGTTAGCATCTTTAGAATAAATATGGTGGAATTGACCTGGGTGCTGTATCCACCATAATTTAGTTAGAGCTCATGTATATATCACTCCACCGTAGTGCCACGGTCTCCTTTAAATGCATGATGTATGTCATAAGTTTGCTGGAAGCCAGGGCAGAACCCTACTGTCATATAAGAAATCCTAACACCACACCCAGGTGACACCTCTGGATACCTCGACCGGTTGCTTGCTTCAGGGCTAGGGAAGAGCCTTGTTTTCTCAAACTTTCTTTGCTTGCTTGCTTGCTCTTTGTAAAATGGTTTTACACTTTGGAACCATTTACTTGCTTCATTGCTTGAAAAATGGTTTAATTATTCAAAACCATTTAACACTAGCTTAACTTATACAGTATGGTTTACAATTTAAAACCAATGCTTTCAAAAATGGTTTAACTCAAAACCAATTTGCTTGCTTTAACTCATTACTTGCTTCTTGAAATGGTTTGCATTCCAAAACCATGAAATACCCGATCTCATGATTTATAATAATAATAATACACTAGTATTTGGAAAATAGATTTAGAACCTTCTTTGCACTAAACTTGAAACACAGTTCCACACTTTACACCTTTGCTTTAACCTACACACTCAAATGCAGCGGCGATTAATCGCTCGTATAACATATAATTTTAGCACTTCCCTAGACTTAGTCACGCTTTCCAGCGAATATCGCAGAGCGTGGGGAATGCAGCTGCGTTTTCGTCGAGTCCCGATCTTATTCGAACCTATTTTAATCAGGCTAATAAAGGTTTCTAAACCATCGATGTCTGAATCGAGACTCCGATTATAATAGCAAAAACACTGGCGTTACGGCGTTTGGGACATGTCTGTACACCACGGACTGTGCGTACCCATTGCGATACTGATGGGGTGTGGTGCGCTGCCTGAACATGTCTTAGAGTACACTTTGCCTTGTTGGAATATCTTAGGTACACCTCTATTTTGCGGTTACATTGTTTCCGCACGATGCAATTCATTCTTTGACTTCTATATTCTGCGCCTCAAAATAAGCCAAATCATCCACGAAACAACTTCATGACACTTGAATTGGTCTTTGGCAGACCTCGAGCCTCGAAACCCTAGGTGAAAATCAAGAACTCAACCTAGGTCCGCAATTCTTTATAAAACCACATACTTTTGATGATTCCATGTTTTATTTTCTCGATTAGGTTTTACTCTCGCCAACTGACAATTCAAATGTTCGTAGCCAATAAGCACCACCCAGAAACTGGAGCCAAAGGAGCATCAATTCTCCTTTTGAGAGCTTGGGAATCTGAAGTATGTTTGATTCACAAGAATGTGAAACTATCACCTGATCAACTTTGGGACTCACCTCCTCCTCCTTCTTCTTCCTCTTCTTCTCTTCCTCCTCTTGGCTCTCTATTCTCCTCATCAGCTTAGTGAAGCCACAACGAATGAAATGAGACCAGGCATTTTAAGCTTTGTCTCATGGCCTTTTAGTCTAACTTTCCTTAATTGAAATTAGCCCTCATCTCTCTTTAATATTTTATTACCAACTTTTAAAATTCCCTACTATGGCCCATCTCTACACTTAATGATTTTTGCTTTTCATAATCTTTTGCTAAATGACAATTGTACCCTTGGTTTAATATCACAAGTTTCTAAGGTTTACAAATTATGCGCTACTTAATTTTCATCTCAATCTCTGATGTGACATGGTACTCTTATACACCCTGCGAGTATCATGTATTGTGTACTTTTACACTTTCTGAACGGGGTGTTACAAATTAGGAATGCCTCAAGACTAGATGGATTTATTAGAGGAGCATCAAATAAATGTTAAGTAAGAATTGTATGCTGGATCGAGAGGGTGATCGATTCAAGCATAGCCCGGGTAACCCTATCAGAGGATTCAGAAGGTGACCAATAGAGTCCTAAGGAGTGACCCAATATGTAACAAGATCATACTTATATCGGGATGGATCAAAGGAGAATAGGAAATGAGTGTGAGAAATCTAGGAGGACATGAAAAAGGTAACACTCATATCGGTCTCCTTGACAAGAAGGATTTATCGAACCTAATCAGCGCTTAAGGAGAAATCTCAATTACATCAATAGAGCTTGAACTGTACTCTCTAGTATCACTTTCTTAGAGCTTCTTATAATTCAATCCACTACTTAATTTTCAAGAATCAATTTTATTTTTAGTTTTGCTTAGCATAGTTTCTTCTTAAGCAATCAACAATCCTAAATCATTTCACTCACTGTGATAGTGAAGTTTTTGAGTAATTCCAAGTACTTAACCCTCATTTAAACCTTCCTTCAGGTTCGAAGTATTCAGGTTTCTAATTTGAAAGCCTATATTACTTATGGCCAACCAGACACTTGTGATGTGAGTTTTAGTGCTCATAAAGGGCTTTCTAACAACTACAACCTTAAAACGTGTTAGTATGGAGGTCAGTGGAAATCTTTAAAAGGGAAATGATCGTAGGTTAAAGAAACCGCATAGTGAATAGATATGGGTGGAGTTTCCTGTGATAAAGACTCACAACCTTCTACTTTATCTGTGGATGTTTAGGCATACCGACAAAGGGGTAGTAAGATATATGATCATCCAGATGGTTGTTGTCAACCCATGCCCGGGGACAAGGCTTTAATACCATCTCCAATCGTTGTGCCAGAGATGGTTCCAAACAGTCTGGTCGGCTCGAAGAGGAGGATCTGGGTTCAATCAGGGTCTCGATGAAAGTCGCATATGTCAATCATTACAAGTGAGATAACGGTGGGAATTCTTCCAATGATCGTGCTATAACTACTCACCACGGCTAGGTAACTTCTAAAGATGCGGTGGCTTATGGTGTTGCGCCGCCCCGTTGGAGATTTAATACGGAAATTAACACAATATTCCGCATCATTGAATTCAAACTTCATCTCGAGTAATAAAACAATAATAATAATAATAATAAATATAGGATTACGTAATCGTTTGAAGAACACGCACCATGAGATTTCTATTTCCGCTATAAATCTTAAATCCTTGATCTCTTCTTTCTCCTTAATAAACTTTTGATACATAGAATCGTTTTAGTAATCGATGAAAGAGTGCCCTAACCGCACAAAGGTTTATATATATATATATATATAACTTATTGATAGGAGAAAGTAGGGCCAAGAATACACGCTCAAAACCGGTTTCTAAACGGTTATTCAATAATCGTTTATTCCAAAATAATAAATTATATTTATTATTAATAATCGTTTCATTCCAAAATAATAAATTATATTTATTATAATTTACCTTACTCCATCAAGGGTAAACATCTTCATAATAGTTTAAAGATATCAAGTATTATTTAATTATTAATACTAGGTTAGCGGGCTACCCACTTAATTTTAATGTAGAAATAACATTCTCCCACTCGCCCACTAAACCGATTATGAAAAACTAACATATTTAGTTTACATATAAAATATATACTGAAAATAAATTTGACATCAAGATCACTTATCAATAAACTTCTTAGCTATCATCGTCCAAAATCATATACCATAATATCGAATCGCTTTAGATGAGTAATGCAGTCATGCATTGGCCACATTGACTTCATAATGTCATGTTTCTTCCATGCACCACACATCAATAACCCTTATTAACCTAGTCCATAATGCTGGCAAATTTCAGACTCAGTTTTGTCAGACAATTCTGTTTATCAAACAATAAAACGCACCCATAATTGAAAACAAGAATAAACAAACAATTTTAATGCGTAAATTGTCAATTACATAACCACTATTCACATCATACATATATGATTACTCAAAAGACCCATCCTCATAACATGTTCTAAATATGCTCGAGGTAATCTTTAGTTAATGGATCAACAACTATAAGTGTGGTCCTAATATTTTCAATTGGACACTCTGTTGTTTCGACTCTTTCTTTTAACAACTAAATACTTTAAATCCATGTGTTTCGATCCACTAGAAAATTTGCCATTCTTAGAGAAGAAAACAATCACATGCAGCATCACAAATATATTCTATTGCAGCAATAGAGTCTACAACACCAAGCCCTAGACAAAATTCCGCAACCATAAAGTATGATTCTGAAGCCAAACAAGCAACAAACCTCGAATTTCCATCATGATGAAGCAAAGAATTTGATCGTCACTTCCACCAGATCATTTCCATTTGCAAGTACATAATACAAATCTTGAAGTTGACTTTAAGTTTATCAGACAACCACCATAATCAAAACCGAGTAATAGACAACCTCTAATTGTTTAGATCTTTATATCCGAAAGACATAATCCTTGTCCCTTGTGCACTTCATGACCTTCTGCAGCTCATCCAAAGGTTCGAACTCCGATTCACTTTGGTATCTTCCTAATATGCCTACAAAGAAAGCCGATATCCCGCCTGCATATGCTCGAGCGCACATCAAACTCCCACAGCCGATGCATAAGGAATTTTCTTCTATTTGCTCCCCTCTCTTTCCATGTTATTCCTCGGGCACTGCATTTTACTTAATTTGTCACCTTCAATATAGGGTGTAATAATCTCGATGAACATGACTGGGATATTAAATCTCTAAACCGAATCAATATATCCTTCGAGATAAACTAGCACTCCTCGAGATCGATCCCTAAAGATCTCGATGCCAATAACATAGTTTGCCTCACCCATATCAACCATATGAAAGTTTTTAGAGAGATATTCCTTGGTTTCACCTAATAAACCAAGATCACTACTAGCAAGCAAAATATCATCCACATACAGTATTAGAAATATAAACTTGCTCTCACTAACTTTCAGATATATACACTGATCAACAATGTTCTCTTTAAATCCGAAAGATGTAATGGTATAATTAAACTTAATATACCAATGTCCGAAGCTTGTTTAAGAAATGATTTTTAATTTGCAAACTAGGTGTTCATTTCCTTTCTTTATAACCCTTATTGTTCCATGTAGATATCTTCATCCAAATTCTATTTAAGAATGCAATACATCCATTTGATGTAACTCTAAATCAAAATGAGCTACTAAGTGCCATGATGATTCTGCTTTAATCTTTCTTGAAATCGGAGAGAAGGTATCTTGTAATCGAGCACCTTCCTTTGAGGAAACCTTTGGACCACAAGTCCGCCTTAAATCATTCGACATTATTTTAGCTGCCGTGCTTTGTCTTAAAGACCCATTTACAGTCGACTTGGCCATAACTATTAGTGCAATTCGATGAGATCCTGCATAATTCCTTACGGGCCATAGATTTCAACTCTTCATTCATAGCTTCCATCATCCATTTACATTAGAATCATCACTTTCCATGGCTTGTAAAACTTTAAACCGGATCCTTCCTTATCCCAATATCCAGATTCGTAAATACACCCACATAATCATCTCGTAATGGCAGTTCTCTTCTCTTTGAGATCTCCTGGGCAGCCATTGTGGTGGCTCTAACAAGATTTTCAATGGCAATATTTTATGGTGGTAATGAACCATCTCTATTATGTTAAGTCATTTTCTCAACTTGTTGAACATGTCGAGGGACACACTGAGGTAAAAAAGTGGGTGGATATCCACTCTTATCTCTTCAACATCTACTCCTTCGGTTCATTACTCCCACTCACTCGCCATTCTCTAAGAATCCGCACACGTGCTCAACTATTCCTCACACCGTGGTTAAGACACAAAATTGCATTCTGATTTTATCCCGATAACCAATAAAATATCCGTATTGCCGCTCTCGAATCAAGCTTTTCTCATGTATATAGATTCTTGCTCTGTTGACAACCCATATATGTATATGTCTCAAGCTAGGTTTCCTACCAATCCATAACTAAAAGTTATTTGAACCGCCTTTACTAGGAACTCGCTCAAGATATACATTGCAGCTTTAAGGCTTCACCCCACAATGAAATAGTAATGCAGAAAGTAAATCATCATACCCTAACCATTTCCATTAATGTGCGACATTTTCAAAGAACACTCCATTCTGCTTGCATACTGCATTGTGTACTGAGCACCTAATGCCATGCTTTTCTGCTGAATTTTGGCAAAGGACCGATTTTGTCCCCGACCATCATATCCATTTGATAATATTCACCGCCATGAT
Organism: Tetrastigma voinierianum; assembly: GCA_016808115.1. NCBI lineage: Eukaryota > Viridiplantae > Streptophyta > Magnoliopsida > Vitales > Vitaceae > Tetrastigma > Tetrastigma voinierianum. The sequence continues at coordinate 17,686 of JAEQBH010009150.1, forward strand.
CTGATCTCACTATTTTTTAATCTTTTATCTAATTGTCTCTGACTCTTGACCCATAGACATCTCAAAGATGTCGATGGCACGAAGACTTTTCATACATTAGATAAACATAACCATAACGAGATAGATCATCTAAAGTGATAAAATATTTCTCTATAAAACATAAGAGCAGAGAGTGGTCCACAAATATATGTATGAATTATCTCAAGGAGCTCATTACTTCTTGTGGCACCTTTCTTTGTATGTTTAGTTTACTTTCCTTTAACAATCCCACGCATACATGAAAATGGTGAAGTCAAGATTTTTGTAAAATTCCTTCCTTCACTAATTTCACCAAATTCTTTCCACAAGATGTGCCCAGTCTTAAATGTACGAGATTGAAGAATTTTCATTAATTAAGCCACGTTTTGAACCAACATTTGAATACGGGGTTATCAAAGCATTTTCAAGGTGTGATTCGAAATTTTATATAAACCATCATAAATACCATAACCAATTGTAGCAGGAATTTAACATCAAACTTAATTGTCAAAAACTGAATAAAACAGAATATCCAGTAGCATCTAATTTGGACAAGGAAACTAAATTCCTAGAATGAGAGTACATAAAAAAAGTGTTTAAAGATCCATCGATGACCATCTCTAATAATGCTTGATAGAGTGCCAGCAGATTATCCTCCCGACCTTGAGACGGTTTCCCGTATAGAGGGAACTTTTCACTTTCCTTTGGTTTCCTGAGTTTGTAAGGAATCCTGCATTAAATTAGTCACATGAGTTAAAGGCTCAGAATCAATCCACCAGAGTATTTGAAGGAACTTCAGCAAGATTGGATTCATAACATACAAAGAAGATTTATACCTCTCTTTTGAACCAAACCTTGCGCTTGATACGATCCTTCTTCACATGCCCTTTCTTGCCCTGAAAGTAGCGACTTCACAGGGAATTTTCCATCGGGCTACGGCTGCCTTCCCTTGGTCCACTTTTCTTAGGTGGAAAGTTCTTTCCTTTTTTGATTTTTCCTTTCTTCTTCGTGACTCCATGAGTTACAGCAAGAGCAAGATGTTCTTCTTGTCTTAATCTCACTTTCTCTTGTATACATTTACTGGTGAGCTTATTCAAGTTCCACTGATCCCTGTTAGTATTATAGTGGATTACGGATGGAGCAAGCGTGATGGGCGATGAGTTAAGGACAAAGCTGTCATAAGAAGAAAGGACTTCGTCCATTACCCATTACTAGTGCCTTAAACTGCGTATACCGGTCATGTTTAAAATATGTTCTTGAATACCTTCCATCCATCATATTTCATAGTGTTAATTCAACCATCCAATGTGCTGCGAGAGGACTTATCGGCGCGTTTGAGCGCTCCTCAACGAATTCCCCTTCGAGGCAAACTCGGTTTGAGGAGAGAGGTCTTGATATTATTGGCAATAGTCATTTCTCGCAAACATCGGGCCCGAGTCTGTTGGATCTTGCCCAGGGCTTTTGATTGTTCCGCTTGCTCAAATCTTGTGTCAGTAGCCCGGGAGTTTATCAGCTATTAAAGCAGGTCAGATCCAATACGCCCAGTGAAATTGAACCCTTTGTACAATTCGAAAAGTTCGACCAGAAAAGCAGTCATTCCGGATCGCGAGAGAGTGTAACGAAGTGGGAGCTGTACAAAAAATAGAACAATGCTCCCGCAATGCAGGCCTCAGTATAAAATAAATACTTGATGAACTATTGATATCATTAAAATTCTCCTTTGGGTAAATTTTAACATATCGATGTTCACTTGGAGAACTTAAAACACTTTACTATTTTATTGTCATTTTATATATTACCTTTGGGTATCCATTTTACCTTTAGAAGCAGCACAAAATAAAACCATTAATTAATAATTTGTAGAAATTGACTCTCCTTTAGGTTAGTCTCATTCTCCTAATTATAAAAAAAATTATTAAAATTTTATAAGTCTCCCTTTATTCCTTTTATGCAATTCAATAAATACAAGGCTCACTAATTTAGGTTACTTTGGCAACTATCTAAATTAGTTAACCTTACATTTATAAATTGTCATTTGGATAAATTTCACAGATGAAATTAATTCTTTTATTTGATTAAAAATCAAAGGAAATAGTATCTTTAATAATCATCGATTCAATAATCAATCATAATAAAATCAAAATCGCATTCATTAGATATAATAATAATTTCACAAGGTTCAAATCCACACGGGATACATGGACATCTTAAAAGAAATTTGATTTCATATTCAAATAAGTGATAATGACAATCGGCCAACCCAGTCTTTGTGATTCTATATTTCTCCTTTATTGAAGTTTCTAATCGGGTGTTTGAAGGCGGCGAAGCGGCCAGCAATGGCGCCTGGCGGCCACGGTTGCGTAAACGAAGCCCCTCACCGACATTGATCGGTCGGTTGCAAGAAAAATAAAAAATCTTCCTTCGGCGTTGAAGTTTCAGTCTTTATTTTAATTAATTTTTTTTTAGTGAGGCAATTAATCGAATGAAATCTCAAAATTTAATCTTTATAAAACAATGATTCTGAATATTTAAATTCAATCTGGCTCTGATACCATTTGTTGAGATTTAATACGGAAATTAACACACAATATTCCAGATCATTGAATTCAAACTCATCTCTGATAATAAAATAATAATAATAATAATAATAAATATAGATTCTGTCTTAGTTTAGCAACGTGTGTGAGAGATTCCCGTGATTTATAGATGTAAATCCGCGATCTCTTCTTCACCATTATCAAACTTTGATACACGAAATTGCTTTACATAATTGATGGAAAGTGCCTAGCAGATGCGTAAAGGAGTTTATATATAACTTATTGATAGGAGAAGAGGGCCAAGAATACACGTTCAAAAACCGTTCTAAACGTGTTATTCGAATAACTGTTCTTATTCCAAAATAATAAATTATATTTATTATAATTTACCCACTCTATCAAGGGTAAATATCTTCATAACATTTTAAAGATATTGGGTATTCTTTTAATTGGCTAAATACTAGGTTAGTGGGCCACCCACTTAATTTTAATGTGGAAATAACATTCCCTACATGGTTCTCATGTCAATTTGATTCCCACTGAACGTGGGCTTGTTATATTGGATCCAAAACGCTGAAGGTTAGAGGAGGCCATCCAGCCTCATAGCGTTGGTTTAGACCTGGTTCAGAGCATGGAAGTTGCGAGTTGGCTCAGCCAAAAAATGGACATTCGGTGGGCTCTGGTTCCCATGCCCACCTGGCATTATGAATTATGTAAGTTAGAACTGCTGTGGGAATTGATGCAAGTAAAGTGGACGTTATTTGGGAGCTGCTCCGGATGGAGGGATGTCCCGTGATAAGTAGTGAAGGCCATAGTGGGGGCCTTGTTATGTTATAGTAGGAGAAATCTTGGGCTACGGTTCTTAGTTCTTCTAGAAATTACATAGGTTGGCAATGGATAATGGGAGCTTCAAGGCCGAGGAGGCTAACAGGCTATTATGGGTACCCTGAACGACAATGGAGAAGAGAATCATGACTTTTGTTACAACCTCTTGCTCAATCCTCCTCCTCCCTCCCCTGGTGCTGCGTGGGGAACTACAATGATTTATGGGCTTGGCACACCAAGGGGCGATGTTGTCATCCAAACTGGTTGATTGGTTACTTTTCTGAAGCAACGGAGGCGTGTGGTTTAATGGACTTGCGCATGGTGGGATATCGGATTTTATGGGAGAAGTCCGGGTTCTCTAGAATGGGCAGAGGAACGTTTGATCGAGCCATGGTTACATAATTGTTTATGGTATTGAGGCCTCGAGGTCTAACCATCTGCCAATTTTCTTTGAATCAGATCACAACAGCAGTGAAGTCAACCTAAGAGGTTCCAGTTTGAAAATCCTGGCTTCATGATGATGAATTATGGGGAGGAGGTCCAAAATTAGTTGGCAGAATTCAGTTGGAAAACCAATTCAAACACATGATATTATTCTCAAAAAAAAAAAAAAATCTAGATAATATTATATTTTCCAATTTAAAATTCACTAGATAAATAATATCCAAGCTAGACACGACTCGATGAGTAGATTCATAAATGAGGCTACTAATTTTTTAAAAATATCATTTAAACTCGAATGACGAAATCTTTAGTACTAAAATTTTACAGTATAAATTAGGTGATAACGATTAAGGATATGCATGCATTATCACGTCTACAACAATTCTCACAGAAATTGGTACTTGAGAAATGAGTTTTAATTGAGGTCAGTTAGGAGGTCACTCGTTTTTCAAAAAGATGAGTGAGTCTTTGAATCTCACACATGGATCATTAAAATACACATATTAGCAAGAAATAGTTGGTTAAAACACCTCAAATAACTCAAAATTTGTAAAACTAACATCCTCTATGTTTTTCCTTGAAGAATGACTCATTGTGAACAAAAATACCATAGCTATTTCATGTATTTACATATATCTTTGAATAGAAATAGTTATTTTTACAAGAAAACAATGAGGGTATTTTTGTCCAAATGAAGCCAAAAATTGATGAAGGGTTAGATTTCCAAATTATAGTTCTCAAAAAGTCTTTTATCAAATCACCCTATTAGCAAATGACTTTGAAATGAATGTGTAAAGGCAAAAACCCAGTGTATATCTATAGATGATAAAACCTTTAAATGAGAACAAATTAAATGTATTAACCACAAAAAAATTCTGGATATCCTCCAAAAATATTGTTCAAAATGCTCTCCACGTTTCTATCCTTGAGGCTTGGCTCAAATGGTAAAAGAAGGATGTTGCACGGGAGGTCTGAGGCTCGAATCTCTATAAAAACAAAATACTACAATGATGTAATGCAAAAGAATAAATGTCTAAAAAAGCATGTTTCTAAAAAAAATATTTAGAACCACATCTCAACATTGCGGCTTTCAAACCACATGACTTGATGCAATTCAAGTCATATGTTAAAGTGAACCCAGTACCTAAGCCCATAATCCTCTACATTTGATCACGAAGAAAATGATATGCATCTCGGCAAACAAGTGGGAGAGAAAAGAAAAGTGAAAGTTCCTATAAAGACATATAATGATACAAAGGAATAACTTGGTAGTAGGGGTAAGCGACCCAGGGCTATATATACCAAAAGCCATTGTTGTTATGGATGTTTTATTTTATTTTAACCAAATATATTATTTCATTTAATAGGAATCTCATATAGAAACTATGTTCTATTAAATATCATGCATGTGTGTCTTTTTATTCTACATATATAGTAGATGATTTGGTGTGTGGGGATCGGCTTACGCCGCGGAAGATCAAATCATTGGTTCTTGTGGAATATAATTTGGTTCATAGTCTAAATGGAATTTGACATACCATTCAGTAAGATTGTAGCACAAGACTTGATGGAGTGTGTCTTGACTACGGGGGAATGACTTAGTTCCAACTTTTTTTGTACTAGTACACTCGTGTGTATTGAGCGGGACCAATTTAGGGGTAATTATTTTTATACTATCACATAAAATAAGAATTAATACCTCATGGTCATTTGAATACTATTACTCTTAATCTTGAGATAATTAATAGACGTGCATTTATTGTTGGATATTTTGATTCATAAAGTGAGATCTTCCTAGATCAATAATCTCGGTGAGTTGGATAAAGCGCATTAATTGTATAGTGAATATAAATTATTAACGGAATCCATGTCACATTGGTGGATTGATGATACCCCCTTGAGGATACTTATAAGTTTGATTATGTCAAAATCTGGTGGATTTTAATCGGAGCATATCAAATAGGTTAAGTGGAAGGTCTCGGGTGATTATCGAGATGTTGATTAAATAAAGCGTGTAATTTAATTTAATCAATTATCTAATCTTAATGTGGGGAGAGATTAATAAGTATTTAATGAGGGCTTGAATTATACTTTCGAGATAAGTGAGGGAGTGCAATTATGATTCTTTAGTGGAGTGAATTATAATCCAGTGTAAATAGAAAGTTCATATATTTATATTAGGGCAGAATCTTATTTGCCTTTAGGTCCCTATCGTAGCCTATTTATATGCCATGTTGGGTAGCCTCTTGGTGAGTGAGAGAAAATTCATATCAGTCTCTTTCTAAAAAACCCTAGAGGCAGCCATCCAAAGGCAGCCACTCCCTCTTCACGTTCTGGGATTGGGGAATACGGTAGAAGGCTTGGAGGGTCGAAGCAATTTGTTGCGAATCAATTTTTATTGAGATCAATCCAGACAGATCTCTAGGTATGGATTCGAACTGTATCCTCGTAGCTTTATTCGGATTGTTTTTTGATGTAATTTAATGCCTTGATCACACTATGTTCATAAGGGGAATTCCGACCTACAAAGCTTCGTAGCCTTTTATATATCACTCTCAAACATCATAGGCTTTTATCACACCTTCAATAACAAAAAAAACCCCAATGCGTTTGGTATCTGCGATTCGCTTTGTGTCTTTTGGGATTTCATTGCTGATAGCTCGGTGTAAGGGTTAGGCGAGAGGCCTGAGAAAGAACTGTTCGAGTCTCCGTAGAACAAAATACTATAACATTGTAATATCGAGTGAATAGATGTAAAAAAAAAGTGTTTAGCAATAAATGTATATATATGATCTTTTATGTTATATCCAATGATTTGATCATATGGTTGCAAACTCTATGTTTGATTTCTCAAAAGTACTAAAGGAATAAAAAGATTATAATTAAGACAAATGATTTTTTCTTTAATTATTTAAACTTTGTATTGATGAGTTAAGATAAATAAAATTGATTTTTTTTTTAAAGAATGATATACCATGTACAACATGACACAACAAAACGACGTTGTTTTGATGCCAGAGATACAATTAAAATGAAAGTTTGAGATATAAAAACAAAAATTATGAAAGTTGCTACATTTAAAAAGAAATCTTTTTGTTCATGATTTAAATGAAAAAGTCATGAAAGTTAAGGATTTTAATACTAATTTTCCCAAGAATAAACTCACCAACATATATTCAGAATGAATTTGATGATTCTTGAAAAGGCTGGGCGGGGAATAAACACAAATGAGAATAATCAAGGCAAGCAAGCGTAAAGTAAAATGATAAAATGAGGTGGGGCATAGAAAACATTTTTCTTTTCCAAAAAAATAAATTTTCTTCGTTGTTTTTACCTTTAATTTTGTGATGTGTTTGATTAAGAAAAAAATTTTTTTTGACAACTAAACATTTTAATTACAATGTAGTAAACTATCCCACTAAGACTCGAACCCTGAACCCCTCCCTTTCCTATATCCCTTATTTAAGCGTTGAGCGCTCTGCACATGAGGTAGGCATGATGGACAAAAACATTAATATTTTTAGAAAATAAATATGTCGATGTACATATCAAGTTTATTATAAAAGTTACAATTAGTATTTATTAATTTCTTAAATATGTATACAATGTGTTACTTTAAAAAAAAATTATGTATACAATGTGATATAGTATATATCATTATAGATATGATTTTAAATACTTAGGTTCTGTTTTGAACCTGAAAAGTACTATGGAAAGAACTCAAAGAAGGAGAAAAATAAAAAGAAATAATGGAAGGAAAAAAAATTTGGTGGAAAATAGTAAAAAATAGATTTAAATTTAATAAATTAATTTGATATATTTATTTAAACTCATTTTATTTGTTCCTCTCTATTATATAAATACCATGGCACCTTCCCCTAATTTTCTCTCATCTTGTTCTCTTCACAACCCTTTTCATGGGAATGAGGGTGATTTTTTTTCTTGTCATTCTTGGCACGAAATCAAGCTTCTACATCTTTTTCTTTTATTTTTTTGCCTAATAAAATAGTTATTTTATAAAAATTTAGGTTTTATCTTATTTTTGTGTTGTTTTCGATCGTCTTATTGTGATGTTTGATTTGTCATCGTCTTATTGTAGCTTGGTTTTGTCGTAGGCTTGTTATGATATGGTGTTTTTTTTTGTCTTCTTATTCTGACGTTTATTTAAATGGGAGTGATTGAGGGCAGACCAAAGTGGATTCGATCAATCGAAGATATTAAATTATGGTAGTCAATATGTTGGCGGAGTAGAATATTCTAGTCACTATATTATCAAATTTGTAGGCTTTGCGTCGATTTATCATGCTATTAACCTAGATATTGTTTCATCATCCTTTATGGTTTTTAGTAATTTGTATCTTAGATCTATCAATCTATTGCAAGTTTGAATGAATTAAATTATTTTTCCTTTCAGAAAGTACCATGAAATTTAAAAATATAGAAGAATCTTGATTATGTTTGATTTTCTTTTATATTTTCATAATAAAACAAAACATGAAAATTATATATATATTGATAAGGTATTAATGTATATTTAGTTTCTATAATAGATGTTATCGCCTTCTTTTAATACCGTTTTCAATTATTATCCATAAACGTTTGTTTCCAAGAAAGAAAAAGGTTGCGCTTAATGTTTTGAAAATTGCGCGGGTCGTAATGACGCCCCGATCCTGGGGTGTCTTGTTGTGACCGTCGGCCGCGGAATACTCATGGATGTACGTAGCTTGAGCACCACTCCACGAAAAATCAATGAGTCTCCTTTGCACGGGGAGCTATACCCAAAGTACAACCTGTCCTAACAATTTACAGCGACCACACCAGGTCCTTGTGCGAGTAAAAATGGCCACTTGTTATGCATCAATATACTCACAAAATATATATCAACTATATAACAATAGTTCGAGTTACTACAATACTCTTAGCAAAACATATATCAAAATTTAGAGTTTTAATACAAGTTATACAATGAAAATACTAAAGCCACAATCCGGCTTTCTTCTAAAACACGGCCTCTAGTGGCGCCGTCCTCTAATACACTCCACAGTACACGAAATAGTGATCCGCCGGCGGAGTTGACGTGCGTGATAATTTTACGCTAGGTTACTCCGCTAAGTGCACATATCATGACAAACAATCACCTCAAGCAAATACATGATCCTGCCCGAATGTCTACATGCCCGGTCCATGTCTCGAGTCCTCAGGCTCCACCGCATGCCCCTAAGCCAAATGCGAGCAAAAATACGAGTTTTCGAAACAAAATCTTTTTGTTCCTCGAGACCTCACCGGATTCGGTAAAGATATTGAACAACCCTCGGCCCGAATTGTTGGGTAATTCTCCAAAACAGTCATGGGTCCGCCTCCGAGATGACTGTTGGACAACTCTCCAAGGCAATTCTTCGGAAAATCTTCCTTGAAATTCCTTTCACAACCATTTTCACTTTTCTTTTCATTTTCGTGGTCATGCACTCACACTATCCATTCTAGAAAGTGCCCAGTGCATATGGAATACATTATGCCAATTCAAATAATTCATGCTAATATATTTTACATGTATATATTAACAAAATTAATTCACACACACAATTCATGTTATTCAATTCACAATCAATAACACCAAAATTAGCTCACATGGGCTAATAACAAATCAAAAGCAATTCATTTTGAATCACTGACAACACAAAGAATTACAAAACCCGATCACGTGAGCAGGTGACCAGCGGGTCGGTCTTGTTCACGGCCACATAAGTGAGATTTCTTCTACTTTCGGTTCAAGATTTTGAGACCTATAACACGGCCTTCCAGGGCTCAACAAATCCACGTCCATAAAATGGCTCTTAGTCAAAGAATAAACCAAGTAGGAAAAGATCCCTACCTCTTGGAGTTGTCGAAACTCCACAAAATCGGTGCCCACGCGTAGCTCTTGCCGCGTAGATCGACTTTGCTTCTTGCTCCGTCAAGAACCGACGGTCGAACACCGGGAAATCTAGAGATAAGTCACACACTCTCTCTCTAAATGGAAACTCAGCTTCTTGCATGTTTTGTGCTTCCCGATCAAAGAAGAAAACTATTCCTCTTTTGTTTTATTCATTTAAACTTTTCAAAAATTCCATTTGTGTCCTTAAGTTTTGGATTTTTTACACATGGCTTAATCTAAGCCATTCATCTCCATCATCTCACTAATCATGCAACATGTGTCATATGGGTACATGTAGTAGGTGACTTTTGTCACATCATGTCTTTCCGCAATTGTTTTCACGACACGACACCCGGTGACTCAGCGTAAAATTCCGGCGTATCGAATTCGACTTGATAGCTAGATTTTGCGGGTGTGATTCCAATGGTGAAGTCCGTTTCATCGTAGAGATCTAGAAAATTTCGAATTTTGCGAAATTACCACCATTTACCATTTTTCGAGGAAAATTAGAATTTTCTCGGGTTTACATTCTCCCCTCCTTAAAAGGAATTTCATCTCAAAATTACTGTACTATCACCTACGAATCACATGTATGCAACGTGCGCTGCCATGCATATGAAACTAGTCATTTAAGTATTAAATGACTAAACCACCAGCCACCTTCATCCCTAAATAAGAAGGGATCGATTGTCATCGTGTTCTCGCTCCCGTGTTGACTCCTCCACTCCACGGTGCGCCACCGCGCCTCACTAGCCTCACGGTCTTGCGCGTCGCCAAAACTTGATGCGGCTATCCATAATGCCTGGTCCACCATCGAAGGTCCCTAAAATTGTCAACCTCGATCCTCCCCCGATCCAGCACATAATTTGGATGCGGGTGTAGCTCGGAGCATGGAGACGTGAAATACCTCGTGGACACGACATGCGGGCGGTAAAGCAAGCCGGTGCGCTAATGCCTACCCTCGAGTATCTCGAAGGGCCCGATGGTTCTCGGCGATAGCTTCGCCATGTAGAACCTAACCACTCCTCTCTTAGGCATCACCTTGAGAAGGCGTGATCTCGACCTCGAACTCTAAGGCTCGACGTCGTACGCTCGGCATGGCTCTTCTAGGCTACGAGCCATGAGAGAAGGCGTTGTCGTATCAAGCTCACCTTCTCGGGTGTACGTAATCAGTTAAGGACTAGTGATGGAGCTCTCTCACCTCGGTCCGACATAACGGTGATGCGTGGCCTCCGTACAATGCCTCATATGGTGCCATCGTATACTCGCGATAGCGTTGTTGTAGGCGAATTCCACTAAGGGCAAATGCTCTTTCTAACTACCCTTATGATCCGGGTGTACCGTGGTATGATCCTCAACGTGGGCCTCTCGTTATAAATCTGTAGGTGGTAGGTTATATCGGTCGTGGTGGTTGCGGCAGTTGAACTCTTCCGAAGTGCCGTGTGAAACCTCGGTCTCAGCCAGGTACGCGATTCAGATACTCCATGTGGTTCATCTCTTGATGTGCGAGCGAGAATCTACCGATAATGAAAGTCATGCCGATGCGAAATATATCGCGACCGTGGCCAGGTCCACTATCACCATACAGCATCATGTCCTTGCGGTGTCCGTGCAGAGTGGGTCACAAAATCCCGCGAACGGCGTGCTCCGCTTCCACTTTCGACCACCTTTAATGGTGGAAGTAGCCTGTTGACCACGGTGCTCATTGTAACCTGGCGACACGTGAGACATCGTCGACAAAGTCGCATCGTGTCTCTTCGTCCCGCTCAGGTGAGTCTTGTGACGAAGATCTGGTACATCTTACGTGCCACACAGATACCGCGACAAATTAGGAAACAATGAAACTTCCCGAGAATCTCATCTCTGTCGGTCAGCGGGAACCCTTACCCGTCCTCTATACAGAAGACTACCATCTGGCATTAGACGGTGCATCCTCGTCACCTATGCACAGGCTGTACTAGTCACGATGGACACTATCTCCGTCTTGCCCTGGGACTCAATCCACTCTTTGCTCAATAGAGGCAGTGCTTAGCTACCAAACTCCCCCAACGTACCACGTACGCTTTCGTACTATGGCTCGGTGTCCCAGCGATCTCGAGCATCATACTCCCAGGGAAGCTATCTTGTGATGCTCCCGTGACTTCCGGTAGGTGCATCGGCCACTACATTTGCCTTACGGGATGGTAATGCAAAGTGAAGTCATAATCCTCTATGAACTCCATCCATACAGCGTTGCCTCATGTTAAGGTCCATTTTGCATGAAAATATCGCCAGGACTTTTGTGGTGAGTACACCTTGAACTCACCGTATAAGGTGGCGCGAATCTTCGGCGAAGACTGACCGCCAACTCCATGTCGTGTGTGTGGGGTAATTACGCTCCATGATTCTTCAAGCCCGCGGGAACCATAGCTACTACCCTCTGGTACATCAAAACACATCCCGGTCAGACCCTCGAGGCATCACAATACCTTTGTGTACCCACGTCCCTGTCGAGACTATCGAGATAGGAAGTATGGTAAGTCTCTCTTCAACTCCTGGAATGCCTCCTGTGAGTCATCCCGATCAAACTTGACCTCCTTAGGGTCAATCTCGTCATAGGTCCTGCTAATCGGGAGAAATCCTCGATGAATCTCGCAGTACCCGGCGAATCGAGGCTTCACGTATCTCGAAGGCCGGCTTGGCCTCTCCCGACTCATCACGGCCTCGACCTTCTCTAGGTCAACGGCCGCGCTGATCTTTGACGTACCTTTCGTCTAAAATCTCACCTCATCATCTACATACCTGAAATTTCGGATTTCTCCACGGGTCTTACACCCACGAAGTCGGGATAGCTCCTCGGGTCCTCTTACCCACACGAAATTCGGAATATCTCCTCGGGTCCTCTTGCGCCTACAATTCGGGATATCTCCGGGTCTCTTACACCCACACTTAGGAGTCGAGATAGCTCCCCGGGTCTCTTACACCCACCACGAAATTTACGGATATCTCATGCGGGTCTCTTACACCCACACGTAAATTCGGGATATCTCACGGGTCTCTCCACGCCCCACCACGGGACCTTTCGGATACTACCGCGGGTCTCCTTCCCCTGACTCGGCTTCACACGAGGGAGTACTTGGCCCCCTTCTTTGCTTTGCCCAACACATTAGTACTCTTCATTTCCTGATTTGGACAGGTCTTCATTGGGCGTAGTCCAGTGAAACTAAACCAGCTCGAGAGGGGGTGAATGACCATCTGCACCCACACCCGACTCGGTAGCGATGTCATAGATCCACCCACACTTTCGGCTTCGTCACGATCCCCCTGGGGGTCTACCATGAGCAGAATCTCGGAGATCTCTAACTCACAATCCCGACCTATCAGGTCAAATCTCACCCTACATCCTAGGGAAGAACATCCACACATGGCTTCTCTAAAGGCCTCAACCTCTAAGTCTAAATCTGTCACATAAGATGCATTAATGAATGAATATGATGCATCCAAGTTAAACGCTACTCTAGTCAACAAGTGCAAGAGTAGAAACGTACCCTACATATCCGGCTGTTCTAGATGCTCAGCTGTAGTACCTTGAGACCTCTGCCTCTTGAATGACCTGGCCTCGTATGCATGTGTGACAGTGGTAACACGTCATCTGCCTAGCGTGAACTCTCGGCACACGCAAGCCACAGTGCTCGACCCTAACTTTTTGCGCTCACGGTCTGGCCTATGTAACCCCTCCCCAGTACTAGGTGCTAGTGTGGCACCACTGGGCAATCTTGGTTCCCTTGACCTATCTTGGGGGTGGAGGAACAAAGCGTGTGCTTTGTCCTGGTGGCCCAGGGCTGCGGCTGTCCCCCCCGAACCACAGGATCTCTACCTGCAGGGCAATCCCTCCTCATATTGTCAGGGCTTACGGCAATGGTAGCACACCATCTGCCCAGATTGACTGGCAACCCTAACTCGTCTCATTGATGATTGGGATGAGGTGTCCATAACTTTAGGTTCCTGCCAGTAGGGCAATCTCGTCGAAAGTGTCGGTGTCGGCGGAAATAACACATCATGCGCCTGCGACTAAATGTCCCATCGGCCTTAGTCTACGATAACCTTGGCACATCACGGATATCCTTGCGAAATAAGTCTTCTGCTTCTTTCAGGGTTGGAAGAAGATGGATCTTCATACTCTTAGTACCCGCGCCCCATATCTGGATGCCTCGCATAACATCTACCTCCCTTTTGTGGTCATAGTCGTCCCTGACCTAGAGTCCACTCCTCCTTTTAACCATTGGAGGACGATGTGCTTTTAAAGCGCTGGAAGTGGTTTGACCGCCCCTTGTTCACCTTTGCACAAGCTTTGTCTGATAGTGGCCATTGCGATCCTTATGGCCTCGGCCAGGCCTGTTTGGTGAATCTGGGTGGTGCTTGGCTAGCACCTCGTGGACGACCCCTACATCCTCTCCCTCGACTAACCATCTACACATGTCAAATGGCAAGTTAAGTTTTATCGCAGTATCTCTAAGGTGTAAACATAGCCTCGAGACACTATTTACATACTAAAACATTTCATACTTAAATCATACACCTTGACAAAATTTGATTTGATTTTAGTATTATTAATTTTTTTTGAAAACCTCGTGAACAGTGTTCATGAACAGTTACCCAAAACAGTGACTCAAAAGCGATTGTCACGAGTTAAAATTGGGTCAAGTGCCGCGGTGTACTGCGCTATGACCCGGTTGCGGCGCACCATGCGCGGGCGACCGTGTGTGGCGCGCGGGCGGCTGTGTCATGGCGCTTCCCACCGGTCGTATCATTATTGCCCCACCCGCGAGAATGTATTGTGGGTGTGTCGCAGAGCACACCGGCCGTGTTGCTCATTGTGCGGCGTGCTCTGTCGCCGTACTCCCCGCGTAACTGTATCGTGTCCTGAGCCTCTTCAGTGTGCTTCGTGAGCCACGACGGCCGTGCTCCGATGGCCATGCCGTAGTATCGTGCCCTCTGGCGCGCTGGGAACTGCGTGCACTTTCGGCTTCTTTGTGTGCCGGCTCGGCTATTGTGTGCTCGGCTGCTTTGTGTGCCCGGCTCTCGGCTGGCATTGTGCACCTTTCGGCCTAGCGTGTCCCGGCTCAGCCTATTATGTGCTTGCTTTCGGCTGTTGTGTGCCCTGTCTGACTCTTGTGTGCCCTGATACAACCTACTGTATTGTGACTCAATTTTAGAAAATGGGTAATAGCCCATTCCAACTCCAGCAACTTTTTCCCCTTTTTTTTTCTAATCCTCCAACAGCCTCCCTACCACTCCTGAAATGCAGTAGCCTAAACCACTGCAATTCATACAACTCAAAAATTTTTAAGAGTTTCATTTTGACCATTTTCTTGTGCAAAAATTGGAAAAATTTTCAATTCTGCTAATCACATTTATGTTCAAGCGGACTAATGTCGAGAGAAAATTATATATGTTTTTCGATTTGATTAAGGACCATGTTGCCAAAAAATTCTCGAACACCTAAGGTTATATTTCTTGACCTAGTGTTCAGCGTTTTCTCTATCTTTACTCACAACATACAAATCACACAATTCATACAACACATGATCACACATCACTCATGTTATACACACTAATCACATATACAACACATAATCAATCACACATCACATTTAATTCATCAAATGCAAGGATGCATGATCTAACCGTTTACGTCCATTCCTTGGTAGCCAGTATACCTAACTACGAATCTTAAGCTATAACCTTAGTATCCAACATCGAAACTATGTCGACCTCGTGCTCTTACACCTTATGACCATGGCCTAAGCCCAGTCCTCAAGCCCTAGGTATTCTTATACCTATGCTCGATACCATCTTTATAGCGTTTCGGGGTCTTGCGATAACGTCGACTGTGGAATATTCGTGGATGTTGGGTAACTTGACACCACTCATGCCCAGTACAACGGTTCAATCACATGACAACCTGTCTAATATTTTAAAGACCACAGGGTCCACATACGAATAAAATATAATTAAAATGGCTACTTGGGCCCAGTAGTCATCTCACAAAATACATCAACTATTTACCAATAGTTCAAGAGTTATTACAATACTCTTAACCAAAACATATATCAAAATTTAAAGTTTTAATACATACCAAAAACATCAAAGCCACAACCCGGCTTTCTTCTAAAAATCGGCCTCTAAAAAAAAACCGTCTTCTTGAGCTTGATCCACAATGCACGAAATAATGATCCCTCGTAGGGTGAGCAATGTGATGGTGAAAATCTCCTACATGGATTTACTCCCACCTAAGTGCACATGCAATGATCAACATAAACACATACTCAAGCAAATACATGATCCTACTTGAATGTCACCATACCCGATCCATGTCTCGGTACTCACCCAGAGCTCCCTCACGCGTGCCTAAGCGATGTGAGAAAACCTCGCTTTCATTTCTTTCATGCCATGCGCTCCTAATTTTTTAGGTTACCCAGTGCATATGAAATGCATTATGCCATTTCCAAACCACACATGTATATCACTTACATATATTAACAAGAATTCTGAGACATGCCACATGTTATTTAATTCATCAATAACATCAAATTAGCTCACTTGGTAATTACAATTCATTTCAATGGCTTACACACACAAATTATATTTTTATATAATTCCCACATCATGTTAACTTACATTTAATTACATGCATTAACAAATTTTATAAATTCTTAGAATATTTAGAGGGATAATTAGAAGGCCGTAATCATAGGGGATCGCTAACCAGCAGGTGATATCGGTTTACGAATATGGAATGCTTTCTTTTCTTATGGCTTAACTGGCAGTCAGTGGATTAACCTCGTCGCCAGTTCGGCCCACCGGGCTTAGTTTCGACCTTGGGCTCAAGCCTTGGGGGGAAACATGACATCATTATGGACCGAGTTTCCCGGTGAGGCTCTTCTGCCGGCCCCATGGAGGATGCCAGCCCGTTTCAGGGCTCGTTCCGACTTGTGTTACGGGCTACGTGAACGCTTTTATTTTAGGCACCATCAGGTTGTCCCCCTACCCTTTCTTGGCGAGCTTGAGCGGGGCTGAATAGTTTTTTGGATCAAGGCGTGAAGGATCAGGCCGGGATTAACCTCGCATGACTCGGGGGACCTCCGGCACTCCAATGGATATAGAAACTTTTCCTCAAAATAGTCAAATAAAATCCATGGAGCGAACCCCTTTATAATTCTTAACATATATTTAGAAAATAATGCGGAAGCAAAGTGGTAAAATTTTTTCCTTTTCTATTTTTTTTTTCAACACTTAGATTTTTCAGAAAAATCGGCCAGAGTTTCCTCTGTTTTTCGGACTTTCCCAAATTTTCAAAACCTGATGAAAGCATTTAAAAACACTTATAAACTTCGAATTTTCAATTTCCATATTAGGACTCCTCGTCCACAACCCAATCAAACACAATAGACATACATATACATTTATTTACTTCAAATCATCAAAACATTCAAACCTTATTCTATTCCATGCACATTTTATCAAAAGGTGGGCCAGGCCGACGCTACGTACCTCGTTCACGAGGATCAAAGCCCACGTAGTTCATTTTCAAAATATATACATATATACAAATATACATGACAAAATATTCAACATATACATATGCAAAATATTTATACAATGCAGTCACAGACGTCGTCTCTCGATGTTTCGACTCAACTGTGAGGGGATGCCCTCTGCGGCGCTGTCTCGATTCTGAAAATGGTTTTGAAACATATGAAAAAAAAAGAATGAGCTAAGATTTCGGTGAGTGTACATTTTATTACGATAATTCAAAGTAATAAATACTTATACAATTAAAAATCAATTTATGCCTTAAACTTTGTTTCTTTCTTTATTTCTTTCTTTTCACGATGGAACCCGAGGATAAACACAGAGCAGTTTTTGGAGTGCGACGGTGAGGGACGGAATCTCATTCCGGTCATAACCACTACGTTTGCGGAGGAAACTCACGCTTTGCATAGGGTTCCCAGTCATAGCACCTTATCACGTGTAGGATATTACTCCTAAACACCTGTCTTTACCCTCTAAATCCTTACACGCTTAAAGTACCTCGCAGATATCAGTCATAACAATCATATAGGGTTAGAGTAACCATGTTAAAACCTTTCTTCAAAATACATTTCTAAATCCATTTAAACACACTTTACTTTATTATTTATACATTTATGCATTCTTTACACATTTTTAAACTTCCATAATGCTGCTGCAGCACACATATATAATTTAACATAAATATATATATTGATGCAAGATAAAACATTTCTATATGCCTTAACATTTATATAAACATTTCCATTAAACTTTTCGGTTTAACATTAAAACCATTCACTTTTTAAAACTCAATTGTCAAAATATCATTTTACACTCACCGTTCACATCAATCCCGCTTGCTTCCCGTCAATTCCGTTTCCGTCCGATAGTTCTTTTCACCTTTTTAAGAAAACCTGACTACACATTAGCCATACTTCCATTTAATCCACCATACACACTCATTTCACCCAACCACATCACATTCACTTTAATCATTGAACCACACTTCAAAATCTGAAATTATGGAAATGACCAAAATACCCTTTGCTTTACAACATGATCTTAATGCCCTCAATTCAAATCCTTTCTTTTCTAACCAATTCCAATGCATTTCTAGAGTTAAGATTCACCCTAAAACACATGAAGTAAACTACCCTTGACCCCTCTCATTTTCATTTTGGCGAATTATACACAAACCATATTCCATTTGTTCTTCCATTTTCTTCGCTCTAATCACTCTCATTTAATGCCTTATACCTCAGTTAACAATCCTAACCAATTTCAACATATCCTTACAAATGCACTATCAAACCCTAACACATCACTCACTTGATTTGTCAAAACCTAACCTAATCTATTTCTTTCTCAATTTATCTCAAAAGCATCATCATTCAACCTTAAATACCACTAATTTAACATCCATACAAGAAAATCAAGGCATTAGGCATGAAAAACTTAAAAATCCAACTTTCCCACCATTAGAAACTTACTTGTTTCTTGGGGTTTCCTTGGCTTCTCTTCCTTGATTCCACTTGGAGCTCACTTGGAAAGCTTGAAGGAGAAGAAAAAATCCTCTCACCTTGCTCCACCTTGCTTCACCGTTTTCTTCCTCTTTCTCTTTCTCTGCAACACTTCTCTCTTTTCTTCTTTCCCTCATAGTCGTGCTCTCCTCTTTTGAGCACACTTAGTCTTGAATTTAGTTTTTGACTCACAACTTCCAAAATTACCCTTGAATCAAAGAAGCTCATTGGTTGGTGCAAAGTGATTTACATTTGAGTCCCTTGAATTTAGCTTTTTAACCTACACTTTGCCAAAATAACATTTGAGCCCATGAATCTCATTGATCCATTCTCATGATATTTTAATCATAACTTAGCCATTAAGAAAGATTTTGATTGACTTTCACAATAAAATATCTCCCTTATATCATATTTTATTCGTTTTCACCTTATACTGCTTTTATACCGATTAAACTTCAAAAATATTCCATGGTCGTCTAAACTTTAAATTGAACATGAAATATTCTAGTACATCGCTTCACCGATTAGTTCCAGGCTGCAGGAAATCCACGAAATCCGTTTAAAATCGTTAAAATCGAATCCAGGACAATAAGCGTATTATTATCCGAATTACGTTCGGATCGCTTGGAAACTATCCAAACGGACTCTGTTTCCTCCGTTCAGTTTAGATTAGACTTTATGATTAATTAGGACATTTCGTATTTTGACCCAATTTAGAAAAATTCCGTATGAGGGCTAAATTCGGTCAGGGAAATCACTATTCACTTAAATTTCCAATTCTGCTTTACAAATATCGGTTCAAAGTCATAGGGCTGGAATTTCTTAAAAATTCCTTTGCAAACCCTTCCATCTGGATATAATAAGAAAATCACTATTCATTAGGGCACCCGGTTACAATTTTCGAAAAATTCCACTTCATGCCCAAATGAAGTCCAGAGCGTTCTGAATTCTAAGCTACCCTTGCTGCTGTCATTGGACCTCAAATCAGTTCGAAAACTACTATTATAACATTCAATAAGGTTGTGGTTTTATAATCACCCCTCCTTATAAAATTTTAGATCCCTCAAAGTAAAACATTCGTACACACGCATAAAAAGATGGGGATAATGCCTCTTCATCTTGCTCCTCATGCTCCCATGTAGCTTCTTCTCTTAATGACTCCTCCATGTAAATACCTTCACCGAGTGGAATAGTCTTGTTCTTGTAGGAGCTTTGCTCTCGATGGTCGAGGATGCCCCGGTTCACTCTTTGTATGTCAAGTTCTCCTGTATTTCCAGCGGTTGCTCTGTCCAATACATGTGAAAGTGCAGGTGTGTCTTGCAAAGCACGAAACATGGAAAACATCATGAATGCGATCGAGGGGTCGGATGGAAACTCGATCGGTGGCCACCTCCCCGATCCCTCTCCAACGATCACATGTGGTCCCGATATCTACAGTGGACTTAGCTTTCCACGTTTCCCAAATCTTAGTACGCCCTTCCATGGGGAAATCCTCAAAAACACCATATCCCCTACCTCAAACTCTAAGTCTCTATGGCGATTGTTCACATAACTTTTCTGTCGGTCTTGTGCAATTTTCAGTCTATCCCTTATAACCTTGACCTTATTACAAGTCCCTTGGACAATCCTAGGACCCTCTTAATTTCCTTTCACCTACCTCGTCCCCAACGGAATGGGTTCGGCATTTACGTCCATAAAGAGGCCTCATGGGGGCCATACCAATGCGGCTGATAGCGTATTGTATCACGAACTCCATCGGGGGGTAGATGGGTGTCAGGCTCCCTCCCCAAACTCCATAACACACATGCCCTAAGCCTCTCCTCTAAAGTCTGTATAGTCCTCTCAGTTGGCCATCCGTCCTATGGATGAAGAAAGCCATGCGAAGTGCGGGTTTAGTGCCAGGACATTACGTAAATTAGGCTTGGCAGGTAGGGAGTAGGCACGGGATCTACATGCGAAACAATGGAAGCGGCGTACCATGCGATGCGATAATCTCTCCCCAGCATTATGGTGGGCTGCTTATCAATGAATCACTATTCCTGATAGGTAGGAAATGGGCTGATTTCGTCAGTCTATCCACAATCACCCATATCGTATGCGTGACCACTCGTGACGTGATCACCCGCAAAATCCGTAATGATTCTCTCGAATTTCCGAGGATCGGGGTGGCCCGTAAAAGTCTGTGGAAGCCCCGTGTTCGGCTTTCACTGGCGACATGTGAGACATACGGAGATAAACTACGCAATATCCCTCTTCATACCCTTCCACCAGTGGTGTTCCTTTAGGGTATGATACATCTTTGTGCTTCCCGGATGCATAGCATAAGCGGAGGAATGGGCTTCCTCCATAATCTCTCTCCTCACATCACCTACATCCGGTACACACAACCTCTGTCCCATGACCATGGTACCATCCTCTCTCAATGATAAATCTCCTCGTTGCCCAGACTCTACTTCACCTCTCAACTTCACTATCTGTGGATCCACGAGATACGAAGCTCTCCCCAATCCTGTCTATCAATCTGAGAAGTCACGTGAAATGTAGGTAACAATCTCTGTCACAGTCGAGTTCAGTCCTCACACCCAAGGACCTCAATTCTATGAGTCGAGGAAGATGCACGACCCTCAAATGCGATAGGGAACTCATGGGTCTCCTACTAAGAGCATCTGCTACCACGTTCGCCTTTCCAGGATGATGATAGGCACATTCATAATCGCGATCATTTGATCCATCTCTCTGTCTCATGTTCGGTTCCTTACTGCGTAAACAAATACCCAAGCTCTTATGATCAAGTAAAAATCCTACGGGGCACTCCCATATAAGTAATGCCTCCATATCCATAAAGGCAAATACTAAATTGCTAGCTCAGTGAGGTCGTGTGTAGGATAATTTTTATTCATGCTTCTTCAATTTCCTGAAGCATATCACGTCACTGTGTCATTCGCATTAATACACAACCTAGACCGCCTAGAGGCATCACAATGCACTCTGAGCCATCTGCCACGATGGAAATTGAAATGCGGAAGTGAGAGTCAATCTCCCTTCCAGTTCATCCAAACTCTTGACAAGCCTCGACCATAAAAAAGCGGTTCCTCTTTCCTTGTCGATCTAGTCAAAGTGCGGTATCTTGAAAATCCCTTAGCGAACTTACGGTAATACCATAAACCCGAAAACTCCCTTATCTACGTAACACTCGTAGGAGGTTTCCAATTCAATATAGCTTCGACCTTCTGCGGATCCACTGAACTCCCTCTTTAGAAACTATGTGTCCCCAGGCGACCTTTGTTGAGCTAGCCCCTGACACTTGCGGGTTTGACATATAGCGATGTTCCCTTGATGTTTGCGGAACTATCCTCGAAATTAACTCTTCATGTTCTTCTCCTTTACCCAGAGATAGATCAATATATGTCCAATAAACACGATAACAAACTGATCTAAGTAAGGCTGAAAATCCTGTTCATGAGATCCATGCGTTTGCAGGGCGTTCGTAAGTCGAATGGCATGGCCCAGAAACTCAAAATGCGTGCAGGTGTTGAATCTTGTCTTGAAACATCCTCATCATGAACTCTCAGCGTGATAGCGACCTCGGAAATCAATCTTGGAGAATACGTTAGCTCCTTATGCGATCAAAGATCATCAATCCTCGGAAGCGGATCGCCGATTACGTATTGTTACCTTATTGATATCTGTAATTAATACATAATCGCATGCTTCCTTCCTTTTCTTCCGCAAAATAAAGCTGGTGCTCCCGAGGAGGCGTGCGGTCACGGCGAACCTTGTTGACCATTTTCTTCCATACGCACCTTAAGTTCTTTCCAGTGCAGGGGCCATCCACGTAGGGCGCTCTAGCTCCATTACATCGGGGGCTAACTCGTCCCGAAAATCAATCTGTGCGGGGTAATCTGGAAGATCATGCAAACACATCCGGAAATTCTTTGACTACCGGAATGTATTCCAGTCTCATATCTTCATCTCTCGCCTCAGTGCATAAATTTAGATACCCCGGATATGACTTTGACATGCTTCCAGCCATCATTATAGACATCATACTACGAGAGACCGATATCTTCCTTACCCCACAAAAAGTAATCTCTGGTTCCCCCGGTCTACAGAACTTAACTTCTTTCCTGAAGCAATCCATGGTGGCGTGATGTCGAGACAACCAGTCCATCCCTAATATCACATCGAAGTCCTGGATGTCCAATAATACCAAATTGGCCTAAACTCTGGCCCTCGATAATCACTCTACAACCCATGTATACTCTATCTGCTATAAGTGAATCTCCTGTAGGAAGGGAGACTACCATACTACAATCTATAGGCTGTATCTCTATCTTCACTTGTGCAATAAATTTCGCAGAAATAAATGAGTGAGTAGCACTCGGATCCCAACATCGAGACATAAGCATCACTATCGAACTTGGATAATTTTGTCGTGACCTGCGGTCTTGTCTACCTCCTATTTGGGTATTTACCCAACACCCGTAATGCAGGTCGTCCCGTATTCGGTCCTCTGGATGGCTGACCTCTACCTGTTGGTCCTCCAGATCTAGTAAATGTAGTGGGGCCTCTGCCTGGAGCCCCTCTCTGACTCTGACCCTGACCTCTGCAGACACCTCTGTCATATACGTCCCAGCTCCCCGATCCACTACGAAGCTATCATGGGCACTCTTTGGCAAAGTGTCCCTCTTTGTCCTTTTAAAACAGCTGTCGTACTTGTCACACTCACCATAATGGTTCTTTCCATACTTGAGCACACACTCGGCTTTTGGACTCTTAGACTACGTACGTGGCCTCCAGACCACGGCTGGGCGTGCCCCCAGTGGGCCTCACCCTTTGGTCACTTGTGTCTTTCCTCCCCTCTTGGGCCCCCTTCTTTGGAACCTCCTAAACCCACGTTGACCCACTCCGTTTTTGTCCTGTGGGCATGTACAGGATTTCAACCCCATCTCCTCTTAACCACTAGCTGCGACCTCTATGCACCGGCGTGCTTATTGTGTGGTGTCGGCGCTACGTGGTCCTAATCTACGGACTAAGACCTACAGCCAAACCTCTTGGTCTTGAAACCGTCATCACGATAAATGGGACATATCGACGAGCTGAAAAACCGCTCATAATCTATTACGGAGGATGTCCCCTGCTCCAGCCTAAAGAACTCCCTCGACCTTCGCATCATGTCTTGTTGAACGAACTTATTTGTAAGCTCTTCCTTGAGCTGTGCCCAGACACTCCCAGGCATCTCCTGCGAGCGCCCTCCACCACTCTAACGGCTACGTCCCGTGGGAGAAAGCGAGAAAAGTGACCATCTGCTCATTTATTACCTTTGCGTCACTGGTAGACAGCTCGTTTCCTCGAACCATGGCGAAGCCTTTTAGGGTCTCCCGATCCGTCATAGTTCGGTGCCCACGGCACCGCCCCCTCTCTATAGAAGCTACCGGCTCTCGGGGCTGTCGTAATGCAGTGGCTAAAAGCTGAGCCATCTGCTCTAAAGGTATCTGTCCTCCCACGACCTCAGGAGGCGATGGGTGGCCACATGCGTGGTGACTCACGGAAGGTATGGGGTCCTTGTGTCTTGTGGATTGGAGAAACATGCGAGTCGTCACATGTTCCTCAGGTTGGGTGGTACTAATGTCTCGGGAGCTCTCACGGTTGCGAGTCGCCTTGACGGCGCATTTTAATAATTCAAAATTTAATATGTCATGTAATGTATATATGATTTTAAATCACATAAATAATTTATACGATTTTAAATAAAACATTAAAACACTCATATGAAAATAAAATTTTCAAATCTTTATAACATTTTCAAAACCGTGGCTCTGATACCACGTTGAAGGATCCCGACCCGGATTAACCTCATGGCTCGAAGGGACCTCCCGACACTCCAATGGATATAGAAACTTTTCCTCAAAATAGTCAAATAAAATCCATGGAGCGAACCCCTTTATAATTCTTAACATATCTTTAGAAAATAATGCGGAAGCAAAGTGGTAAAATTTTTTCCTTTTCTATTTTTTTTTTCAACACTTAGATTTTTCAAAAAAATCGACGGAGTTTCCTACTTGTTTCGGACTTTCCCAAATTTTTCAAAACTGATGAAAGCATTTAAAAACACTTATAAACTTCAAATTTTTCAATTTCCATATTAGGACTCTTCGTGCAGGCGATCAAACTTCTGATAGGCATTACATATACATTTATTTACTTGAATCATCAAAACATTCAAACCTTCATGCACATTTTTATCAAAAGATTGGGCTTGGCTAGGGCTTAAACCGGTAGCCTCGTACCTCGTTCACTTTGAGGATCAAAGCCCCACGTGGTTCATTTTCCAAATATACATATATACAAATATACATGACAAAATATTCAACACTGTGCCCCCAAAAAATATTTATACAATGCAGTCCACAGACGTCGTCTCCTCGATGGCTCGACTCCTTTGCCACGGGGATGCCCTAGGCGCACCTGTCTCGGTTCCTGAAAATGGTTTTGAAACATACGAAAAGAATGAGCTAAAGGGCTCGGTGAGTGTACATTTTATTACGATAATAATTGAAAGTAATAAATACTTATACAATTAAAAATCAATTTATGCCTTAAACTTTGTTTCTTTCTTTATTTCTTTCTTTACGATGGAACCCGGGGGATAAACACACGAGCAGTTTTCGGTGCGACGGTGAGGGGCAGTCTCATTCGATCCTTAACCACTACGGCTGCGGAGAAACTCACGCTTTGCACTTAGGGTTCAGTCATAGCACACTTATCGATGTAAGGATATTACTCTAAACACCTATTTCCCTCCCTCGGTTAGTAACGTAACTTTACCCTCTAAATCCTTACCGCAGCAAGATACGCAGATATGGTTATGCACTCGCGGGTTGAATAACCATGTTGAACACTTTCTTCTGAGACATTCTGAATCATTTGTAACCACTTTACTTTATTATTTGTATTTATGAATTCTTTACACATTTTAAAATTCCATAATGCCTTAACACATGCATACATATATAATTTAATATAAATATATATTGATGCAAGATAAAACACTTCTATATGCCTTAACATTTATATAAACATTTCCATTAAACTTTTCAGTTTAACATTAAAATCATTCACTTTTAAAACTCAATTGTTAAAATATCATTTTTACACTCACCGTTCACCACTCAATCAGCTTTGCTAAAATTAATTCAGTTTCAGTGGAGTAGTCCTTTTCGCACCGAGAACACAACTACATTATCTTGTAGCTTCCATTTTAATCCACCGTACACTCATTTCACTGACCACACATCACATTCACTTTAATCCCATTGAACCACACTTCAAAATACAGAATTAAGGAAATGACCAAAATACCCTTTACTTTACAACATGATCTTAATGCCCTCAATTCAAATCCTTTTCTTTTCTAACCAATTCCAATGCATTTCTAGAGTTAAGATTCACCCTAAAACACATGGAAATTAAACTATAGCCCTCTCATTTCATTTAGTAGAATTATGCACAAACCATATTCCATTTGTTCTTCCATTTTCTTCCCACTCTAACCTCCCATTTAATGCCTTATACCTCAATTTCACTAATCCCTAACCAATTTCAACATATCATACAAATGCACTATCAAACCCTAACACATCACTCACTTGATTTGTCAAAACCTAACCTAATCTATTTCTTTCTCAATTTATCTCAAAAGCATCATCATTCAACCTTAAATACCACTAATTTAACATCCATACAAGAAAATCAAGGCATTAGGCATGAAAAACATAAAAATCCAACTTTCCCACCATTAGAAACTTACTTGTTTCTTGGGTTTTCCTTGGCTTCTCTTCCTTGATTCCACTTGGAGCTCACTTGGAAAGCTTGAAGGAGAAGAAAAAATCACCTCTCACCCTTGCTCCACCTTGCTTCACAAGTTTTCTTCCTCTTTCTCTTTTCTCTCCTTTCTTTTCTCTCTTTTCTTCTTTCTTTCCCTCATAGCCGTGCTCTCCTCTTTTGAGCACACTTAGTCTTGAATATAGTTTTTGACTCACAACTTCCAAAATTACCCTTGAATCAAAGCTCATTGGTTGAATTGCAAAGTGATTTACACATGAGTCCATGATTTAACACCCAGCCTACCTTTGCCAAAATTGCATTTGGGCCCATGAATCTCATTGTGGTCAATTCTCATGATATTTTAATCATAACTTAGCCATTAAGAAAGGTTTTGATTGGCTCTCACAATAAAATATCTCCCTTATATCATATTTTATTCATTTTCACCTTATACTGCTTTTATACCGATTAAACTTCAAAAATATTCCATGGTCGTCTAAAATTTAAATTGAACATGAAATATTCTAATTACATCCTTCACAGTGGATTAGAGAGTACAAAATCGAAATCCGTTTTAAAATTGTTAAAAATCGAATCGGGACAATAAGCGTGTGTGTCAAATTACGTTTGGATCGCACGGAAACTATCAAAGCGGACTCCATTTCCTCCGTTTCGATTTCATTAGACTCTATGATTAATTCCGGACATTTTGTATTTTATTTAATTTCGAAATTTCAGCCTTGACTCGAATTTCAGTCCGAAAATCACTATTCCACTTAATTTCGATTATCTTCTAAATATAAGTTCAAAGTCATAGGGCGAAATTTCTTAAAATTCGCACAAACCCCTCAATCCGGATATAATAAGAAAAATCACTATTCATTAGGGCACCCGGTTACAATTTTCGAAAAATTCCACTTCATGCCCAAATGACGTCCAGAGCGTTCTAAATTCTAAGCTACCCTCGCTGCTATCATTGGACCTCAAATCAGTTCAAAAACTACTATTATAACATTCAATAAGGTTGAGGTTTTACAAGGCGAGTTCCGCATGGCCAGACAGGGTTGTTAGTCTAGGCTTGTCGCCATCAATTGTATTGTAATAATGATGGCTTCTCTTGACTTTCGAGCTCGTTTTGGTTGACGTTCCCAGTGTTTTTTGAAGCGTCCCTCAGTTACTCGAATCGTATTCCCATTATTCTTTAATCATTTCTTATCAGTTTTCCTCTTTCTCAATTTCCCTGTTCTTCAAACCTATTTCTCCAGTGGCCTCGGATTTTGCTTTCTCGAACTTTTTGGATTATCGCATGGGCGTGCGGGTGACTTATATGGTTACGTATCGGCAGAAGTTGCTTCTTGTGTCTCCTAGTTTGGTATGTCTTTCTTCTTCTTCCCCTGTTTCCCTTTACTTGTTCTGGAGTTTGTGGGTCCCTAGTGGTTGTTGTTTGTCCCTTTTTCCCCACTTTTTTGGCTGGAATTTTGCCTTTTTATCGTTCGTCCATATTCTCTCACACTTGCTGAATCATGCGTGTGCCTCCCAGGCAGTCGTCCTTCCGGTCTACTAGCATGGGGTAGTTACAGCAGGATCGGACTTAGGGCGGATGGAGGAGTCCCCTTCTCCCTATGGCAAGGCAAGGGGTGGTCGGTGAGATCGAGATACCGTGGCGTACGCCCCTGCTTGAGGGGCGGCCCGTGGCCAGAATCTTAGGAAGGCTGTAGGCCACTGGTCGGTCAGGCCCTCTTTGGACATACTTTCGCTTCTCGCTATAGGCCTCCCATGATTGTTCGGGTTTGGTGCCCGAGCTTTCTCACTTCCTATATCGTTTGCTTCTTCGAGGCGGCCTTCGAGAATGGCCTCACTCCCTACATCCCTTTACCAAGCGTCTTTACGACATTTCAATGTCTGTCCGGCTCAACTTTATTACAATTTCTGGGGCGTTTTGGTCGATGCTAGTCGTCTTCAGGGATAAAGGTCTCGGTGTACCTAGCATTGCTTTTCTCTTAGACTTCTTTAGTGTGAAGGAGTCCGCAGAGGGCTTTTTATACATAGCCAAGTTGATCATTTCAGATCTCTCGTCTTCCCACAAACATTGGAAGGAACGGTTTTTTTTTTTTTTTTTGGGTGGTCGTAATTGGGAATGTAATCAGGCTAACTGAGAAGACACACTTGGTATTTCAAACGCCTGGATTGCCCTCGAGAACCTCCGTGAGCTTTCGTTTGCATTAATTGGGTTTAACTTATGAAAATCATGAGGTGTTTCCTAACTTTGCTTTGGTTGTGCGGTGCTTGGTGTCGCCTGGCCTCGACCCAGAGGGATGAAGTGGTGAAGTGAAAGTTGGTCAAGTGCCGCTCGCGGGTGTACTCTGAGCTGATTAGGTCGGACATTCTCGGGGCTTCTGGCGTGTATCCTTCTTGGGCCCTGACTTCGAGGCCCTCTATGCCCTTTGTCATGAAGACTTCTCGTGAGGGGCCCCCCTATCGTGAAACCCACTCGGGAAAAGCTCAATATAGAGTCAGTGTTGTGAAAGAAAAGAGGAGAGTTAGCGTAAAGCTCGGGCTCCAGGAAGCGACCTTGTGATTCGAGGTGGGTCAGGGTTGGAGTATCTTCTCCACCGTCGACTGCTAAAGGATGGGGGTCGTTTGACCAAGTTCCAGCGAGAGATCAGGCGCCTCCTCCAGTGGCCGAGGTGTTTGGAGCGGTGGGTCCGGGAAATTCCTTGGGGAGGAGCGCCGAGCTTCCTCTTGCTGTTCTGCCCATTTATGTTCGGAGTCCCCTGGCGCAAGACTTCAAGCGTCCTCCTACTATGCCGGAGGATGAGGGAAGGGGTTGCTTCGAAACCAAAGGGGAGGACTCGTTGCACGGTCGGAGCTTCTTTGCGGGACGTGTCGTCCATTCTACGGGATTCTGATCTCATGAGGGTGGACGCCATGTCTGTTAAGGATGTTCTGGACTTATCACTTCAAGAAGCGGCCACCGTATGTCCGGACGCCTTTGTTTGTTTGCCCTATCTTTGATTTCGGTTTGCCCTTACCTCTGTCTTGTGTTGACGGGATGGCTTTATGTGAAGAGCACGATAAAAGAGGGTTTACCTTTACGAGGGTCTACGAGTGTTAGAGGCATATAAAGTGAGGTCACCTCCTTGACCTTGGAGAGAGGCCGACCCTACGAGCTTAGGTGCGACATCCCAAGCAAGGATGCGGCCCGATGCATGGGTCCCGACTGAACCATGCAGCCCGAGCGATATCGCGGGGCGGAAGAGCCCGGGAGAGAGGGACTCGAGATGAGCTAAGGGATGCCGCTTACGAGTTGAGAATGGTCAAGGATGAAATTGCAGGTGCTAGGGGGTAGGCACCGGGGGTGAGCTGGATTGTCAAGGAATTTGGACAACGATCATTACAAGGAGAGCTACAGACGAGTTAGGGACGAGCTGCATATCAAGACCATGACCTTGAGTCGGGTCTTCCAAGAGGTCTCTGAAGCCGAAAGCACAGTGGGGCGCCTGAATGACGAATGCCGCGGGCTCCGTGATGACCTCCAGAGGCAGCAGGACTTGGTGGTTAAAAAAAAGGGTGATCGTCGAGCTGAGGGATGAAGCATTCACCTTATGGGCCTCCGGTTGGCTCTCTTTTTGGCGCAAGGCTTCTAAGGTCTTCCCAGGTTTGTGCTTAGATTTTCCCGTTCCCGTTGAGGACAAGATGAGGGAATCTGAATCTAATGGGAAGATGACCTTGGGGTGTCCTCGGCTGCCCCTAGCTTCTCTTTTTTTCCTAGCGACCCCATGGTTGAGCCTTCCCGACCTCTGTCTTCTGATACTTAGGCTTTTTCCTATCATTCTTCTTCATTTTGGTAGCCTTTGGCTCTTGTAATGATGATTTTGACCTTTATTTAAACGTTGATTCGTATATTCATACTCTCTGAGTCTGTTGCCTTTTTCATCCTTTTTATAGCTTCAAAATGAACTGAATTCTATGATTCTCGCCGCAAGTGGGGCCACACGGCCCTTTGATGGCCGAGATACTGAGCTCTTAAAAGCTGGGTCTCATGGTTCTTTTGAACGGAGCTATATGGTTTCTTCGAAGTTTGAGCTCCGTGTCTTCTTTGGACTGACCTACGTGGTTTCTTCGAAGTCTGAGCTCCGTGTCTCCTTTGGACTAAGCTACTTGGTTTCTTCGAAGTTTGAGCTCCGTGTCTCATTTGGACTGAGCTGCGTGGTTTCTTCGAAGTTTGAGCTTCGTGTCTCCTTTGGACTGAGCTGCTTGGTTTCTTCAAAGTATGAGCTTCGTGTCTTTTTTGGACTGAGATGCTTGGCTATTTAATATCCAAGCTCTTTGGACTCCTGAACTGAGCTATGTGACTCTTTAATATCCGAGCTCAGAGGCTCTCGAACTGAGGTACGTGGCTCTTTAATATCCGAGCTCTGGGGCTCTTGAACTAAGCTACATGGCTATTTCGTCTTCCTTCCCTTGGAAAGTGCGGCCTTGGTTTAAATAGCCCGGTCTCTGGAGAATCGAAACAGACTGTGTGGTTTCCCCAGGCGTCTAGGCTTCTTTATAAATAACCGCCTTCCTTGATGGTGTATGTTATACTCTGCTCCCGAGTCCTTCCTCTCTTCGATAGTATCGGGTTCATTTTTATGATGAAGCCCGGGGTTTGATCGCCATTCTTGTGAGTATTTGGTGGTCGTAGGCTGACGTTTGATTTCATCGTTCTGCCATTTTTTGGGGTTGAGTTGTTCCTTAGACCCGCTAGTTATGGGAGTTGCGTTGTTCCCTAGCCCTGCCATTTGATGGATTTGGGTCAGGGGTCACGCTTGGAGGGGGCGGCGTGCTGAATGCCCCGAGGTCCGTTCATGCTATACCTCTCCTCTGCTCTCCTTCTCATTCTTTTTCTTTTCTCTTTCTTGTGGTTTTGCCTTGAATGGGTGTTTCTTGGGTGTGCTTTTTGGGATGTGAGAAGCGACTTTGCGATTGTAATTTTATGAGATGTGAAACGACTTTGCGATTGTAATTTTACAGAATTAATTGTAATAAAAGTACGATCTTTGGAAGCGTGTGTACTTATCGATGTTTTTGTATCCTCCCCGGGCCCTTCTGAGTCCCGTAGGTTTCTAACTAACCAAGCCTCCTGGCTCTTTCTTTATGATTTACGAAGTTGGTAGACCGAAAATAAGCAAAAATTGTTATTTGAGTGGAAGTAGAACTATTGCGTTTTATTAATAAGTACAATTGGAGGTTTATGGGTAAAACCGGCAGTGCTAGGCATTGAAGTATTGCAGAATTAACCCTCCCTATGTTTGAAGCTCATAGTTGCCAGGATGGATTACCCGTGATACGATATAGGGTCCTTCCCAATTGGGTCCCAATTCCCGTGAGTAGGGTCCTTCCTTGTTGGTAGGAGTTTCTTGAGTACTAGGTCGCCAAGCTTGAAACTATTAGGCCTGACCTTCCGATCATAGTACCTTGCTATTTTTCGTTGGTAGTCCTCGGCGCGCTTCAAAGCTTGCTCACGGTTCTCTTCTAGGAGATCGAGGTTCAAGCGGAGAGTCTCCTCATTGCGCTCGGTATTCGCGAACTTGACCCTAGGTGACTCTAGCCCAACCTCAACAGGGGCTACTGCCTCGGTGCCAAATGCCAAGGCGAATGGAGTTTCTTGAGTTGCATACTTGCGTGTAGTTTTGTATGCCCATAGTACCTCTGGGAGGTATTCCACCCATTTTCCCTTATGGTCTTCCAACTTACTCTTCAATGATGCCTTAAGAGTCCTTATAGTGACTTCTACTTGTCCGTTAGACTGCGGATAAGCTGGGGATGAATAATAATTCTTGATTTCGAGCTTGGCGCAAAATTTGTTGAATCTCTAGTTGTCGAACTATTTTCCATTATCTGATATCAGCACTTTTGGGATTCCGAACCTACAGATTATGGACCGTCTAACGAAGTTGCGCACCTTTTTGCTTGGTGATTGTCGTGATGGCTCATTTTCGGCCCGATTTAATGAAGTAGTACTCACGTAATAGCGAATTTGCATTGACCCCTTCCAATGGGCAGGGGCCCGAGTATGTCCAATCCCAATTGTTGAAAAGGGTAGGGGCTTATAATTTGGTCAGTGGCTCGGCTAGGAGATGGGAGATATTGGCTCTTGGCGGTCGCCTTATTAGTTCTGTGGCGTCTTTGAGCATCGTGGGCCAATAATACCCTTACCTAAGGGTTTTTCCTGCCAAGGCCCGAGCTCCGATATGGTTACCACAAATGCCTTCGTGCACCTCTCTAAGTACGTAATTGGCATCTTCCTTTCCTATGCATTTGAGGAGGGGTGCAGAAAAACCTCGTTTATAAGGGGTCCCTCGCAAAAGAGCGAATCTGGATGACCTTGCTCTTACTTTAGATGCTTCCTTTAGATCACTTGGCAATATCCCGATCAATAGATAGTCCCAGATGGGATCCATCTAGCTTGGGGCGGTCATTACTAGGAGGACCTCGTCGGCCCATTGACCGTTGCCAGGTTCCATGAGGTGTGACTGGGCACATGCTGTCGAAATCTACTTGTGGCCAGTTGCTAGCTTAGCTAGGGCGTTCGCCCATGAATTCTCCGTCCTTGGGATGTGTTTGACTGAACCGTCTGAGAATTTTTGGTGACTACGTGTCTTATTCTTGAGATAACGGATCATGCCGCCTTTACCGGCCGTAGTCATCTTCTATCTGTTTTACCGCTGACTAAGAATCGCTGCGTACCTCTAGTTGATCGGCCTACATGGAGTGGGCGAAGTTTAGTCCGATGTGGCGGCTTCATCGTGATGACCGTTGTTGTAGGCTTTAGAATTCGAATTTGAGTGCATATTTGCGTCGATCCAGATGCGGGGAGGAATTAATAAAGCACTCCACTTCCATGGGCATTGGCGGCCCCATCACGCGACAACCTCTATATGGGGAGGTCCGATGCGAGTTGGTCGGTTTCAGTGGGACTTACCAGAATAGGGGGGGAGTTGAAGTAGGTTTTCAGCGTTGTGAGCATCTCCTCCATGGGTATCCCATTGGAGGCCTTTTGAGAAATTTGAAGAAGAGTGACACTTGTGCTGATCACGGACATAAGCGGAGTTCGGTCTGATATTCTCCCAGTCAAACGTTGAACTTCTTTAGTGTTTGACGGCGGTCGCATGTCGAGGACGACTCTTATTTTTGTACGGATTGGCCTGCATTCCCTGTGGCCCGTGATTATGAAACCCGAGAAGTTCCTGCGGGAGCTACGAGAAAGCACACTTGGTTGGGTTTAACTTCATCTTGTAGTTTTTCAGGACCTGGAACGCCTCGGCCAGATGGTTGACGTGGAGCCCTGCCTTGACTGACTTCACTAGCATGTCATCTATATACACCTCCATGGATGTGCCAATGCATTCTTTGGAACATCTTGTTTGCCTTCGATAAGTGGCTCTTGCGTTTCTGACCAGGCATCACCCTTATGGCAATCGTCCCATGTCCGTCACGAAGGAGGTCTTCTTACGGTCATTTGGGGTCCGTCTGATCTAGTTGGCAACTGAGCGTCCGTGAAGCTAAGGGCTGTGGCGGAGGTGGCGTTCTTATGGTCGTCCGAATGGGGAAAGCCGTCCTTTGGGCAGGCTCGGTTGACGTCTGTAAAATCAATGCAGGGTCGCCATTTGTCATTTGCCTTTTTGATGAGAACTACGTTAGCCAGCCAGTCGGGGTAATCTACTTCCCGGATAGCTCGGGCGTGGAGGAGTTTGATGGCCTCTTCGTTGATCGTATACGCACTCACAGGCGAAGCTTCTTATTTAATTTGACGGAGTTTTGAAGGAGGGTTGACATTTAGCTTGTGGGTGATGACTGGCTGGTCGATCACCCACGTCCTCTTCGCTTCCAGCGAATACTTCCACATTATGTTTTAAGAAGTGGATGAGAAGGTCTCTGATGTTTTCGACGAGCTTGGATCTGATATAGGCGAGGTATTCCGGTTAGTCGTTCCAGCTCTTCTGAGGGTGTTGGTTGGGTGTCGGTTTCTCTCCTTCGAGCTCATCCCGCGTGGGAAATCAAGCATCTTTCATTGACACAAGTAGCACTCTCGAAATTTATCATTGGTTTACTCGGGCCTTTCTACCCCATTTCTATAGGAATTTGGCGACCATATGATAGGCGGAGGGATGGCCACGATGGCATTGAGGAGGCACGCCCGATGTATGTTGTACTCCGATGGGGCCTCCACGATGAAGAATTTTGTCGTCGTTGTGGCCTAGCATGGGGGGTATCCTAGAGTGGCGCGATGGTTGCTGATCTGAGGCGATATTCTCTCTTGGAGAATCTCCTTAAGTGGGCATTCTGGTTTCTAGTTTCTCTCTTTAATGCCCATTTTTCCAAATCTTGTATGAAGATGATGTCGGTCGAGCTCCGTTGCCGATTAGGATCACGTGGGAATTTGTTTTGTGGCCATAATGACCACTATTGCAATGGATCATCATAGGGGTGTTGCCAGCCTTCTAAGTTAGCGTTCGAGAAGGATATGGTGGTATCCAATTGAGGGAGCTTGGACACGGCTTGCACTTCTAGTGTTTCCCCTTATTTGAAGTTGCGTAGGTGGGCCTTCCTGGCTGAACTGGACTCCCCACCACCAACGAATCCCCTGGAAATCACATTGATCTCTCCTAGAAGTTGTTGATGCTGAGTAGGGCCCGTTTGACGAGGTGGTGGAGGAGGTGCCCGGTTTAGATCTTTGGGAGCCACCTAACGGCGGAGATGTCCACGTCGGATCGGGGTCGATTTCTTTTCAATTCATCTGATCTGTCTGTCCAGATGTCGACAGTCTACGGGAAGTCTGATACTTGGTCATGTCTCTTTTAGGTACGGTCGAGTCTTCATTTGAGGTGGCCATTTTAAAACTTCTCGTGTACTTTGTATGGGACTTGAGATCACAGAAATTTGTCAAGGGGATGAGCCGTGAGGTGGATCTCTTTGCGGCGTAGCTCGGGCTGGGGTGGACCCAAGCGGTCCCTGACGTTACCTCTTCTCTTTGGAGATCGATCTCTGTCTTCCCTACCCCTCTGTGGGGATCTGTCTCTGTCTCATCGTCTCCTGGGGCTTCGGTTCTCGCTTTTTCTCATCCTTGCTTTTCTCCTTTCGTGCGGAAGAGCTTTCCCGCTTAGTCATAAGGGCCTCCTCACCGTTGATGTACTTTTCTGCTTTAGCGAGCACCTCGGCCGTGCTTGCCTAAGGGTTCTTTGAGATGGAGAACATTAGGTCTTTGGATTGTATGCCTAGCTCGACTATAAAGGCAGTGATGGCAAATTTTTCATCCGGGATGTCCACTCTGAGTGACTCTGAGTTGAACCTTTGGACGTAGAACCTTAGGTTTTCTTGAGGGCCTTGCTTTATGGTCAGCAGGTGGTAGCTCGGCTTTCGCTACGTCCGGGCTCCGATGAAGTGGGACATGAAATCTATGGAGAGTTCCTTGAAGGACGAGAATGAGGTTGGGGGGAGCATGTTGAACCACGCTAAGGTCGAGCCTTTAAGAGTGATGGCAAAGGCTCTGCATCTCACGGGGTCTTGGTATCCATGTAGATTCATCTGGTTCTTGTAGGTGTTGAGGTGGTATCACGGGGTCACTTTGTTCCTTCAGCTTGATCTGTGACATTTGAACTTTGTTGGGAGAGGGAAGTGTAACACCTCGGCCGTAAACGGGGATTCCGTTTAATGTACTAGATAGATCCATGGAGGCCAAGGCTCGGAAAAACTCTTACTCTCTTTCATGTTCTTTGAGCTCTTGTTAGATATCTTGGAATTGTTGCTCCCAGATCGTTCCTCTTTCCTTTTGGTAGGGGTTGGCTCTTACGCCTCGATTTCCATGTCAAGCGTTCCTTCACATTTCGATAATCTCAGGAATGCGTTGGGATCATGCCCTCTAGTCCGGCTATTTTCTCCTCTTCCATCATCGTCTCGGGGGCCAGCCAGGGTGTTGCTCCTCACGGTATGGTATCGCGACCTCCATTGGGCTTGTTGTTCACCAGTGATGTCCATTTGCACTGTCTGTTGAGTTTCTGACTCCTCGCGGCGATTGATAGACAGAGGGCCTCCATCTCATTGCTAGCAGCGTGGAGAGGTTCGGGAACGTCTCCCGGTTGCCGGTTGTCGACGTCGTCTTGTTGGTCTTGCGTCCTGAGGATTAGGCGTGACCTACGCTCATGTTTAGTTGATACTATCGATCCTTAAGAAATCGGTTGTTGTGAGCAATCGTTTCCCACGAGGCCTTGACGACAAACAAATGGAGCTTTTTCTATCGATCTTGAAATTTTGGAGCCTATAAGGATTGCGGGCCGTTTGTTGGGTTTGGATTGCGAATAACTGTAACCTACGGTGAAGGATGGTTCGCGAGGTTATTTCTTATGGAAGAAATTATTGATAGCGTTATTGTGCATTACCTTTTGTTGGTGGGATTGCTCGATATTTATAGTAGATGATCACAATGACTTTCCTTGTTAGATGATGATACAGTGTCCTCCCCATTGGGTAGGGGATCATTTCTTCTTTATCGCTAACTGAATATTTAGAGGATAATTAGAAGGTCGTAATCATGGGGGATCCGTATTTCCGTAATTGATATCGGTTCACGAATATGGAATGCTTTCTTTTCTTACGGCTTAATTGACGGTCAACAGATTAACCTCGTAGCCAGTTTGGCCCACCGGGCTTAGTTTCGACCTTAGGCTCAAGCCTTGGGGGAAAACAAGACATCATTATGAGCCGAGTTCCCTGGTGAGGCTCTTCGCATTATGGAGGATGCTATCCGTTTAGGGGCTCGTTCCACAGGCACGTGTTCTAGGCCTATGATGCCTTTATTTTAGAGCACCATCATTTTAATATTTATATTATATATTTAAATGTAATCTATTTTAAATGGATGATATTTAATATTTAATATTTTTATTTAAAAATTAATATATTTTAAAGTATTAAGTTAATACAAATTTTGATGAATGCTCCCGATGGATGAGTTTTTAAAATCAAATTTATAATTTAAAATGTTAATATTTATTTATTTATTATAGTATTAATTATTATAAGCAAATATATTTATATTGAAGATATTAAATATTTTAATTAAATATAATTTTACCCCAATGCAATACTATGCATAAAATTAAATATTTTTAAAATAATGAGCAGTTTATTTATATTTTAAAAATAAAATTTGAATTTTATTTAATAGATTTTAAAATTGAAATAAAATTTTATTGAATTTAAAATAAAAAATAATTTAATTTTTATTTATTATATTTTAAAAACTAAAATAAGGATTTAATACAAAATTAAAAGTTTAGAACATAAAATAAAAATGGTTTAGGCGGGTGTTGGATGGGTGGGTGGATGGGCCGAGGCTACTAGTTGGGTGGGTGGGGGGTTTGTGTGCAACTAGTGAGAGAGAAGAGATAGAAGAGAAGGGAGAGAAGAGAGGAGGGAAGAGAGAGGAGAGAGAAGAGATGAAAGAAGAGAGATAGGAGAGTGGGTCTCATGTGCCACGTAGACGTCAGCACTTAACGGACATTTTAACACCATTTGACCACTTTAACATTTTGAGTCACGACAGAGGCTAATTTTGGCTATAGGAGTAAACTGTAAGGGTCTCTTTAGATCGGAAAAAAAGTTCAAAGTGTAAGTGGGATATCGAGTACAACATTGGGGATATTTTGCACGCTTTCCGCTTTTTAAATTTCATAAATAATTTTATTGATTGGCTGTAATAGATCGATAGATCAGATAAAAATTACTAAAAACGATAAAAGATGATGAAATAATATCCAAGGTAATAACATGATAAATCAGTAGAAAGCTTACAAATTTGATAATATAATGACTAAGATATCTACTACTCTAGTTCTTCAACATATTGACGACCATAATCTGATATCTTCGATGGATCGAATGCATTTGTTGGGAACCAATTCCACACAAATAGAGCACTGCAACAAGATGATGAAAAGCATCATGTCGTAACAAGCCGACGACAAACCAAATGCCTCAATAAGACGACAACAAGCTAAACGTTGTAATAAGATGACGACAAATCAAACGCCGTAATAAGACGGAGACAACATGAAAACAAGATATAACCTAAACTTTTGTGGAAGAACCACTTTGTTGAGCAAGAAAATAAAAGATAGAGATGTAGATGATTGATTTCAAGCTAAGAATTGCCAAAAAAATACCCCTCATTCCTTGAGGAAAAAAGGCTAGAAGATATCAAGATGAGAAAAAATGAAGGGAGGGGCACCATGATACTTATATAATAGAGAAGAACAAATAAAATGAGTTTAAATAAACATATAAAATTAATTTGTTAAATTTAAATCTATTTTATTTTCCTCAAGTTTTTCCTTGATTTTCCTTTTTTTATTTTCTCCCTTCTTTGAGTACTTTCCATAGTCCTTTAGTTCCCAAACGAGCCTAAGTATTTTAAATCAAGTATTTATAATAATATATTCTATATCACATTGTGTACATCATTTTTTTAAATAAACACATTGTATATAAGAAATTAATAAATAGTTTACTTCAAAAAAAAAGAAGTAATTGTAACTTTTATAATAAAACTTGACATGTACATACAATAAATTTTATTTTTTAGAAAATATTATTTTTTTGCCCATCATACCTAACTCATGTGGTAAAGTGTTTAACATTTAAATAGGTAGGGCATAAAGAGGAGAGTGGTCTAGGGTTCAAGTCTCAGTAGGGGCAATTTATTACATTGTAATTAAAATGTAAAAAAAAAAAAAAATTTTCTTACTCAAACCCATCACAAAAGTAAAGGTAAAAACAGCAAAGAAAAAATTTTTTTGAAAAGAAAAATGTTTTCCTTACCTTTTTTCCCAATCACAAAACTCTTTATGAATATATGCTGGTAAGTTTATTATTAAGAAAATTAGTATTAAAATCCTGAACTTTTTTTACTTTTACATTTAAATCCTGAACAAAAGGTTTGCTTTTTAAATATAACAACTTTCATGAATTTTGTTTTTATATTTCCAACTTTCATTTTAATGGTTGTTTTAGCATTAAAACGACGTCTTTTCGTTGTGCCATGTTAGACAGGGTAAAGGTTCGGGGTTTTGTTTGGAATATAAAAACAAATTCGCAGCTGCTATTGATGATGCCTTTTTCAAGCCGGGCGTCTTGGAGGTGCGTGCGTGGGTGGACTTGGGCCCGCAAAGCGGAGCGGGATGCGAGGCTCTTAGTTATGCAGGGTGATGAAGGATCGGCTGCAATCTTTGGTGCTGCGGGCTACGGACCGTAGCACTCCCTCTGCCAAAACAAAAGTAGGGGGGTCGGCGAGGGCTTCGCCAGAGTGGCCTCCGTCTGTCGGTTCTTTACGAGGAGAAAGAGGGCGCCTTAGAGGGGCGAATGTGTTGCATGTGAGTATGTGTCTCAGAGTGTGTACCTTTCACCGATGGGGTGACCTTGTATTTATAGTGGATGTTCTCCCAATTGGATGTCAATTAGGATTCATTCCCATTGGATGGGATATTTCTAATTATAGTCCATATCGAATTTGATATAGGATATAGAAAGAGCAGTTTATCTGGGATAATCTTCCTTCCTTATTGGGGGATACGATTTGATACTGATCTAATTTTATCTTTCTTTCCTTATTGGTGGCTGGCTGGACTTGAGGAGTAATATATTATTAGGGACTATTCTATTTTTTGTACCTGTGGGAGTCTTCCCATAAGTGGCCTTTGGGCCAAGCGGATTGGACCTCTCTTACGGGCCCGACCTTAAAAGGCTGGAATGTTGGCTTTTAGAAAAGCCTGAGTGCCCCCATTGGGCAAACCTCTCCTTTGGACTTCAGCTTAGCAGGCCTTCGTGCTTCGCTGGGCTGGCCTCTTTTTTGGGCCTGGTGCGTGGGCTTGCGAGCCTTATTTTTTAAACCCTATCAGTTGCCCCCCAGCCCTTGTGTACGGTGTACGTGGGCAAGGGCTGTAACTTTTCTCGCATCGGGTGCAATTTCCACGTGTCTGTTCAGGGCTGGATTAGTTAGGGTTTGGTCGCCGTCATTTGTCTTGTGATAATGATGACTCTTTGGTTTTCGTGCCTTATTTCTTCCATTCCTTTCAGTTTCCTTTTGTTTCTTTTGTGGACATCCTCTGTCTTGTGTGCCATTGTTTTGGGACCTTTTATTTGCCTTTAGCGAGTTCAAATTTCCTTCTCTCTTAGTCTTACATGCGAGGCACTTTTTGTGCGAGTCTTTGTCACATTGCCTTTACTGGGTCAGCGCGCGTTGGCTTGTGATTTCTTTTCGGCGATAAGAAGAGTTGTTTTGGGTCGGCTGAATTTTGTTTTCCTTATCCAACTTCGTCATGGGTCCGAGTCGTTCTTCCTCTCTACGTATCAATGGTGATTCTTCGGCTATTGATGGTTAGACGGCGGTGGTGCCTCCCGACAGTACGTTTGGTCGGTGTTGAGACACTCACGAGGTGCCTCTTCTTCCCTTGGACAGAGGCCCGAGGAAAGTGAACGATTAAATACCGCAGGGATACGAATATCAGATCGCGTTCAACATGCTTTGGTTGTGGGACCTGCAAGGTCGGTCCTTCATATGGGGCCCGTCTTTGCAGACGTTATCGACCTCGGCTGGCGTTCGGGTGTGGTCCACAGCGTTTGACCCTACGTGGTCTCTGTGCCTAGGATGGTGTGCTTCTTTGAAGTGGCCTTCGATAACGGTCTTCGCTTCCCTCTGCACCCCTTCATAAAAGGGGTTTTGCAGCACTTCAATGTGTGTCCCGCTCAAGTTGCGCCTAATGGTTGGGGTATTTTGGTTAGCTTGCTAGTCTTCTTTAGGGACAGGGGACTTGGTGTCCCCAGCATAGCCCTGCTTCTTCACCTTTTTTGCCCGAAGGAGGCGTCAGAGGCTTTGCTCTTTCTAGGCGCTCAGGTGCTCCTCACGGTGATCTCAGATCTTCCCTCCTCCCGGGTTGTGGAAGGGACCCTATTTTTCGTCGATGGCCGTGGCCCAGGAGTATGACCCTCTCGGCAGAGGATGACACCACAGGCGTTACGGTGGCTTGGACCACCAGGTAATCTTAGTGAGTGTTTATTACGTTTTTGGTCATAACTTGTATGCGTTTATTGGTAGTTCACGACTCACGTACTGTCTACATGCTTTCGAATTACTCCGCGTCGATCCCTGTGGCGAAGGCAGCGCCATAAGCGTGGCGTTGGCGAGTGTCCTCCACCGTCCTTATCTTTGAATTGATCAGTCGATGTTCCGGTCCTTGAGTTGAGGCCCTCGTTAGCGCTATGAGATCTTCACCTCATTCTAACATGATAGTTCCTCCCGTTGGGTCCTCTGCTGCCAAACCCGCAAGGGAAGCGTATGATTGGAGATGGTGTCGGAAGCCGGAGCGTGAAGCGGAAAATCTCGGACTACATTAGAGAAAGGCGATCGACTTTTAATTGAGAAGTTAAAGTTGGGGGTATCTTCATCCTCTCCGTCCGCTCGTGTTCAGGAACCGGAGCGGGAGCATTTGCCCCTGGTTCAGGCTCCTATAGTTTTGAGTTCGCGGTCCCATTCTGGGTCTGCTGCAGGGGCGGAAGGTCCTTCGGGTGGGGCCGTTGAGCAACCAATGATGGTCGCGCCTATCACCGTCTGGAATCCGCCGGCAAAGAAGGTTAGATCGCCTTTTGAAAGGGTGGAAAAGGCAAGACGGACGGGGCCCGGAATCCTGACTGTGGTGGCGGGACTCTTTACTTCACAGCGTCGAGACTGCGGCGGGAGAGCGGTTTTTCGTCTATTCTCGGGACTCGACCTTAGAGTCGGTTGTCTTTGCCCAGTTGATGAGTTCTGGCCCACATCTCTTCGAGAGATTCGCCTCAGTAGTTTCTGCACCTTGTCATATTTAATTCCATCTTAGTTAGGTTTCAATCCTGCATCGGATGTTGACTCTATCTTTGGGTGTGCGGTGGCTTTCTCATCGAAGGGTTTGGCGGGAGGCCGAGCCGCGGAGCCATGTCAGCGGCCCGAGGCATATGAGGCAGGGGTGGCCCTCTCTCATCCCGGCCCCGGGCCGGGCTGCGGGGTCGGGTGCGGCGTGTGACCCGGGAGGCGGTGAAGCTCGAATCAGGTTGGAAACATACCACTTCGGCCGTGCTTTCGGGGCGGGTAAAGGAGAGACGAGGCCGGAGCAGTTTGAGGGCGGTTGAAGAAGCCCCGAGCTTCGGGAGGCTCGGGATGATTTGAGGTCGTCTGAAAGCGACTTGGCGGAGGAGAAGGGCCAGTTGCGGTCTACCCATTATGAACTCAGTGGTTGGGATGAGCTTCCCACCACAACATCTAGGCGAGCTTCGTGAGTCTCGGGAAGAACTGCGATCGATCAAAGGCGATACAACGGATAAAACGGCGGTATTTGTTGGAAGAGGCTTGTCGCGAGCGACGAAGCGATCGGCTCGATTAGGACGCGGCGAGGAGTGCCGCGAGTGCGTGAGGGATCTTCATTAGCAAATTGATTTAGGCTGTGAGGCGAAGCTGGAAGGCCCGAGCGAGGCGTCTAATCAATGGATTTACGGGTGGCTTGCCTTCGGAAGAATTTTGTCAATGCCCTATCGGCCAGGATTTCAACATCGACCTCCCCAGGCGACGAGGGGAGGAGGAGGGGTCGCTCAGTGATTATCTTGGAGAGCACGGTACTCCGTGAGTCCACTCTCCCTCTTCATCGTCTGCTTCTTCTTCCTGATATCCTATGCTCGTCTTTGCCTGCCCGACGTCGACCTTTACACTTTTTTTTTTTTTATTGGGCCCGAGACCCAAGACATATGTAACCTTTTCTTCAATGAACATTAATTATTTCATCTTACTTCTTTTGCCTCTGTTTGTGTTCTTCGCGCTGTTCTGCTTGATTTGACTTTACTTTTTGTCTACATGGTCTGGATTAAGCGCTTGAGTTGTGATGTTGAGCTTCTTAAATCGGTCCGCTTAGGCTCCTGGGCTTTCAAGCCTTATGGGTTCATCTTTATTTGAAATCCTTTCAAGTGCATGGCTGTCTTGAGTGGATGAACTCGTCGAAGTGAACCTTCCTGGGGCTCAGTCGGCTAAGTTGCACAGTGAAGTGGCTCCTTGAGAGTACCTTCATGGCCAGTGAGGGAGCTTCGTTCTTGGGAAGAGCTTGTCAATGTGAGGCTTTGTTGAGAAGAGCTCGTCTGGCGAAGAGCTCGTCGATGAGTATTGAAGGAGCTCGTCTGTGGGAAGAGCTCATCACGAGCTGTGTAGGGAGCTCGTCTGGCAGGAAGAGCTCGTCAATGTGAGCTAATTGAAAGGAGCTCGTGCTTTGGGAAGGCTACGTCAAAGCGAGAGCTTGTTGAGGGGGAGCTCGTCTGCTGAGAAGAGCTCGTCAATGTGAACTGTTGAGAAGAGATCGCCTGCTGGGAAGAGCTCGTTAAAATGACTGTGAGAAGAGCTACTTCTTTGGGAAGAGCTT
Organism: Tetrastigma voinierianum; assembly: GCA_016808115.1. NCBI lineage: Eukaryota > Viridiplantae > Streptophyta > Magnoliopsida > Vitales > Vitaceae > Tetrastigma > Tetrastigma voinierianum. The sequence continues at coordinate 61,796 of JAEQBH010009150.1, forward strand.
CGTCAAAATGGCGTTGAGGGAACTCGTGCTGGGAAGAGCTCGTCAATGTGGCTATTGAGAGAGCTCGCTGTGGGAAGAGCGCTTCGTCGAGGCAAGCGTTGAGGGAGCTTTCGTCCTGGCTGGGAAAGAGCTCATCAATGGAAAGCGTTGAAAGGAGCTCGTGCATTTAGGAAGGCTCGTCCAGCTGAGACTATTGAGGGGGAGCTCGTCCTGGCAGGAAAGAGCTTCGTCAAGGCGGTATTGAAGAGCTCGCCTGGCGGCGAGAGCTTCGTCAGCGATGTTGAGGGGAGCTCGTCGGCTGAGAAGAGCTCGTCAATGTGAAATGTTGAGAAGAGCTCGTCTGCTGAGAAGAGCTCGTCAATGTAAACTGTTGAGAAGAGCTCGCCTGCTAAGAGGAGCTCGTCAAGGTGAACTGTTGAGGGGAGCTCGTCTGCTGGGAAGAGCTCGTCAAGGCGAACTGTTGAGGGGAGCTCGTCTAAGTGAAATTTCTTCGGACTCCGGTGGCCCGTAGTAGTGGCGATGTACGGCTAGTCGACTCCTCGGTGGCGTGACTTGTCGGAGTAAGGCGAGCTTATCAAAGTGGCTGGCTGGGCTCAGGGGCGGTCGGTGGCGATGGCGGTGGCGATGGCCGGCGTCGATCCTCGTGGCGTGACTTGTCGGGGTAGGCGAACTTCCGTTAGAGTTAGGCTGTTTGAGCTCGAGGGGCGTAGCGAGTGGCGATGTAACTGAGCGATCGACTCCTCGGGTAGCGTGACTGTCAGTGAGTGACTTTGTTAGAAGTGTGACTGCTGGGCTCTCGTGTGATGGTGCGAGTGATGCGTGCGCGGCCGGTCTTTCTCGAGTGGCGCCTGTGTAAGTCGACCGACTTCGTTAAGTGATGTGTCGGCGCGTGGCCCAGTGGCGATATTTACTGGTGTCGACTCCTCAAGTAGCGTGACGTCCCGGGTAGGCCGAGACTCGTTAGAGTGAGGCTGGCTGGGCTCCGGCGATGTGGCCAGAAGTGGCGATCCCAGCTGGCGATCGACTCCTCGGTGGCGTGAGCGATCGAGGAGTAGGCCGAACTCGGTCGGAGTGGTGTTGGGCTCGACGGCGTGGCGGTGGCGATGTAACTGGTGATCCTGACTCCTCGAGGTTGTGTGACTGCCCAGGAGGTGGACGAACTCGTGAAGTTAAATTTCTTTGGGGTACGGGGGCGCGTGGCCAGAGTGGCGATGTAGGCGAGGTGGCGATGTAGTAGAGTGGCGATGCTTAACTGGCCCGATCGATTCCTCGTATGGCGTGATCGTCGGGTAGTCGAGCTCTTGAGTGAGGCTGGCACGGGCTCGGGCGTGACGGTGGGCGATGTTACTGGCGTCGACTCCTCGGTGGCGTGACTGTCGAGAGTAGGCGAACTACGTCGATGAAATTGTTGGGCTCCGGTATTTGTGGCAGTGGCGATGTAACTGGTGATCGACTCCTCGGGTGGCGTGACACATCCAGTGGGCGACTCGTCAGTGAATTTGTTGAGTTCCGGTGTGGCTGGTGGCGATGTAACTGGTGATCCTGACTCCTCGGGTGGCGTATTTGTCAGTGGAAGCCAGACATCGGAGTGAAATTTGTATTTGGAGCTCTATTTGTCATTTGCGAGTAGCGATGTAACTGGCGATCTGACTCCTCGAGTGGCGTGACTGTCGAGGAGTGAGACGAACTGATAGTGCATTCTTGGAGCTCGAACACTTCTTATTGCATTAAACGTGCTTTGGTAATCCCGACTCCTCGGTGTGTGTGACTGTCGGAGTAGACCAGACTCGTTAAGTGGCTCTTGGGCTTTCAGTATTTGGTCATTCGACCCAATTTTCTTGGAAGGTGCGAACTTCTTTAATCTTGATTGATGGAATTTGAAGCGTTTGGGCGAATTTCCGAGTGTTTTGGCCTTTTTATAAATGGCGGCTTCATTGCTATGGAGTTTATATTTGGATATTTTGTTTCATGCAGTGCGTAGCGAAATTTGGGCGAGATGAGCGTCGGGTCTGATCGTCTTGGCGGGATCTCTTGAAGAGACTACGGTTCGGTCTGCTTGGTCTTACTGGCTTTGTGGGGTTGTGTTTTCCACTAGTCACCTTTATGGGGTCATGTTCCCCTAACCGTGCTAGGGCTGCATCGAGCGGTGCCTTTCTTGCTGCGTCGCCTTCTCCATTTACGATTCTTCTTTTCTTTTCCTTTTCCTTTTTCCTTCTCATGCTTTTTCATCTTTTCTTCCACATCTCATTCTTACCTTTTTTGTTTCTTCTTCATAAACTCCTTCCATCCCTTTTTCCTTCTTCTTCTCTTCTTTCACATCTATTTCTCCCTCTTTCGCACAAACTCCTTCCATCCCTTTCTTCTTCTCCTATTTTCCATCTTTATGTCCATTTATTTCCATCTTGTTTTCTTTTCCTCTTTTCTTCCTGAAGCTTTTTTTTTTTTTTTGAGGGAACTGCCTGTACTGAGTGTTTCCAAGATGTAATCAATGACACCACTGATTGTAATTGAATGTCGATTGGAATAAAGAGGTTTTTCCTTTTATGTCTATATTTGTCTCATTCTAATCACGTGTAATTTTGAGCATTGTATGTATGGGATTGTTTGCGACGTCTTAACAAAATAATCAGTAAATGGTTGAATCGTTAACTGAAAATTGATAAATCTCCATTTAAGAATACAAACCAAGGTTTACTGATAAAAACGTTTAAGATGTTCTGCATTCCAGGCATGCTGTAAGACTTTTCCCTCCTCTGTTTGGAGCTCTCTTAGTATGTATTCGATGTTTTTTCCTGCGATGCATTTAAGGATAGGAGTGAAGAATCCCCGCTTGTATAGGCTTCCCATATGATTAGTGAACCTGGCAGACCTCGTCCTTATTTTAGGCGCTTCTTCGGATTCGTCGGTGAGCGTCCCGAGTACGTTATATAATCCCAGATGGGGTCCATCCAACTCGGCTCGGACTCGACCTAGGCGACCTCCACGTCGCAGAGATCAATAGAGGGCTCTGCCACGTATTCGACGGGTGTCGATCTGCTGAGGTCTTCCTATGAGGCTGTTGCTAACTTTGCCAAGGCGTCGGCTCGGGAGTTTTCTGCTCTGGGGACATGTCTGACCTGAACCAACACGAATTTCTTTAATAAATCTCGTACCTTTTGGAGATACAGGATCATATTTCCGCTCTTGGCTTCGTAAGTATCCTCTATCTGTCTTACTACCAGCTGGGAGTCACTGCAGACTTCTAGCTGGTCAACTTCCAGTGAATGGGCGAGGTTGAGGCCTGCTATGACGGCCTCATATTCGGCCTCGTTGTTGGAGGCTTGAAATCCGAATCTGAGTGCGTACTCAACGTCTATTCCTTCTGGAGAGGTCAGGATCCGTCCTGCTCCACTCCCTTGTGCATTTGAGGCTCCTTCTACAGAGAGTTTCCAGATGGGGAGGTCATTCATTACTTGAGCGTTCTCGGCCGGTTCTGCTAAGGTGAATTCCATGACGAAGTCAGCTAAGACATGCCATTTTATTGCGGTTTGGCTTGTATCGATGTCGAACTCGCTCGGCTCTATGGCCCGACAATCAACCTTAGGAACCACGGTTTATGTAACACCCAGCCATCGGGAATTCCGTTGGAACCTCTATAGTGTGGGCCTGGAAGTAAGGGCGGAGTTTCCGAGCTGCGGTTACCAGGGCCAAAATTAATTTTTCCATCTTGGGGTATCTCTCCTCCGCTCATCTCAAAGCTCGACTGCAATAGTAAACTGGATGTTGTACTCGCTCTTTGTCTCTGACGAGGACAGCACTAGTTGAGAAGTCTGATACGACCAGTGCGGGGTGAGAGTTCCCGCTTGATGGGACTTCTTAGAATGGGAGGAGCTCGAATATGTTTTTCAAAGGCTTGTGAATGCTTCTTACGCACCTGTTATCCATTAGAAGGCGGACTTGGAAGAAAGGCTGGCATTTATCACTTGCCTTGGATACGAATCGGCTCAAGGCGGCAATCCTTCCTGTCAGGCGCTGAACCTCCTTTATGCTTGATGGTGAAGGCATGTCGAGCACAGCTTTTATCTTGTCTGGATTTGCTTCAATTCCTCAATGGTTGACTATAAAACCCAGGAACTTCCCTGCTGAGACTCCGAAGGCGCACTAGGCTGGATTCAGTTTCATGTTGTAGTCTCTCAAGATTTGAAATGCTTTGGATAGGTGAGCTATATGGAGCTTAGCTGTAGTGGACTTTACCAGCATATCATATATATACACTTCCATAGTGGTGCCTATGCTTTGGAACATCAGGTTACTAACCTTTGTCGTGGCTCTAGTTCTTGAGCGACGGCATCTACGATAACAATAGGTTCCTTGTGTTTGGCCCAATGAGCGAGGTATTTTCTTGGTTGTCACGGGTGCATGCGATCCCGGTTGTAGTGGAGGCGTCAATAAAGTGAAAGAAGTTCATGTCCAGCAGTGGCATCTACGATGAGGTCGATTCGTGGCAGAGGGAAACTGTCTTTTGGGCATGCTTTGTTGATGTCAATGAAGTCGATGCAGAGTCGCCACTTGCCGTTGGCTTTTTTGACGAGTACTACATTGGCTAACCACTCGGGATATTCGACCTCCCTGATCGCTCCTGCCTGGAGGAGTTTGTCGACTTCCTCGTTGATGGCTTTTTGTCTTTCAGGTGCGAAGCTCCTCCTCTTTTGCTTGATTGGCTTGAAGGATGGGATGGCGTTCAGCTGTGAGTGGTCTTGTGGGGATCGATTCCTCCCATATCTCACACTTTGTTTCCGCGAAAGCGTCTTTGTTTTGTTTAAAAAATGGATAAGGGAATTTTGAGGTCTTTTCGATAACTTGGATCGGAGTAGGCGAGGTGTTACGGGTGGGTCGTCTAATATCTGGGTTCGAGTTCTTCTGCCCGGCAGGTCGGGTGATCACCTCGTCTATCAGAATCATCTAGGTATACGTTGTCCCGGCCAGTTTTTGTTTCATGGAATTGAGTGGCGTTCCACGGCCACGGATTAGTCTCCTCGAGACCATTCGCTCCGTTCTGTTAAGGGAACTTGATCATCAAGTGGTATCTGCGGAGGGATGGCTTTATTACGTGAGGGAGGGTGCATGGCAACATGTTGTAAGCGAAGGCGTCGGACGGGGAATCTTGTTGTGGTACGTCGCGACATGGAGGATCTCAGGTGAGTACGGTTGTATTGAGCCTAGAGGTATACCTTTTCCCGAGAATCCCGCGGATGGGCTTTGGGCTCCAGTCTCTCCCTCCGATGCCCATTTTATCGGTGCCAGCGAAGATGATGTCTGCCCCGAACTTCCATTGTCGATGAGGACCCGATGGAAACGGTGCTGTTGGCCGCGTCGAACTATCGGTGGATCGTCATGAGGTGTTGGCACCCCTTCGGTTGAGTCGGAGAGAATGTGATTGACGTGTCAAGTCGTGGTAGTTTAGATCTTGCTTGTATTTCCCGTTATCTCGGCACTTACGATCTTGGCGTGGAGTGGGCTTTCCGTCTTGAGCTGGGCTCCCTCCTCCTGCGAATCCTCACGGATGACACGGATTTCACGAGGGGTTGTTGGTCTTTGAGTCGTCATACGCGAGGTGGTGGTTGAGGCGGGGGCTGGTTACGGGCTTGATGTTGCGGTCGATTTTGATTGGATATGAAGCGGAGGTATCGGAGTGTCGTATTAAGTACTATATTTCTCTCTTGAGTTGTATACGATCGTCAGGTAAGCGGTGTCCATGGAGTCTACATGGAACTTCCTTGATATTGGAGTTGTCTCTTGTCGGGGTCGGACTTTATTTGATTGGCCATCTCGGGAGCCCCTTTCGTTCTGCCCGCGGGACCGAGTGATGCGAAATTTGTCGGTGAAGCGTTGGGGCCAAGTAACGTCGTCGATCGGATGCGGGGGACGGGGCGATCTACGAGGTACACCAGCCTTTTCGAGGACCCGCTCCATTCTTCTTTGGAGACGCTTCACAGTCTCCTTGCTTTTTGGGGCTTCGTCCTCGTCGTTTGTCCGTCCCGCTTTTTTCTTTATGGGTGGAGGAGCTATCCTTTTTGGATACGAGGGCTTCGACTGAACCTCGGCTTTTGCGGGGATTGATCTACGCTGCGAGCACCTGAAGCTATCTTTGCTTGAGAGTTCTTGGGATGGAAAACATCAAGTCTTTCGACTGAACCCCTAAGCCGGCAATGAATGCAGTGATTGCAAATTTTTCGTCGGGTATGTCTACTTTTAGAGACTCGGCATTGAATCTTTGTACATAGGACCTCAGGCTTTCTTGAGAGCCCTGCTTGATGGTCAGCAGGTGATAACAAACTACATGCGTCTTGGCCCCAATGAGAGTGAGACACGAGGCAGCGATAGATAGCTCTACGAATGAGGAGATTGATGGCGGGGGAGATCTGTTGAACCATGCCAGATTTGGGCCCTTCGGGAGTAGCGAAAGCTACCGCATCCTACCGGATCTTGATACCCATGCAGCTCCGTTTGGTTTTTATAAGTGTTGAGATGATCGTGAGTCCACTGAATTGCCCGTCGAGCAGCTTCCACCTGTGGCATTCTGAACTTGGCTGGGAGGGGGAAGTGGAGTACCTCGGCTGTGTAGGGCGACTCAGTTTGCTGTACCAAAGTATCCATAGTGTCAGGAGCGCGTCCCCTTGCTACCTCCCTTACACGGCTGAGCTCTTGTTGGAGACTCCTGAACCTCTATTCCCATGATTATTCTCCTGCTCCAGGCTGAGGGTAGCACAGTTCTTTGTTCCCGACGTGTTCTCCAAGTGTTGCTTCGTTGCCTTCCCCTCCAGGGGCTAGGTGTGGTTTGTGCCCCCGGGCTCGGGTGGATTCTACTTTAGTTTCAGCCCTTTGGGGAACACCTATGTTGTGCTGTCCTTCATGGGGGGGAATGTCATGAGCTTCCTGAGTTTGTCGCGCCTCCCGAGGTCGTCGGATCTGTCTGGTGAGTTGTTCTAACTCTTCAGTCAGACGTTGATTGGTGAGGCGGAGTGCTTCCACCTCATGCGCGTTGGCCTGCATTGTTTCTAACATGCCGGGAGGTCGGCTGTCTGCGTTGCTCGGTGGGTCTTGCATCCTTGGAGGATTATTGTAGCTCACCTTGTGTTCGGTGATACCATCGATGGCGAAATCGGTTATATTTGTAAGAACTTTTCGTTCCCCACAGCGGCCTTAAATGATGATGCCTTTTTCAGCGGGCTGGGATTTGGAGGTGTAGGAGCCGTTGGGCGGACACGGGCTATGAGACGGATTTGGGATACGAGCTCTTAGATTGTATGCAGGGTGATGAAGGATCGGCTACTTGATCTTTGCGGTGCGGGGGCTCAGGACGTGCACTCCTGCGCAATAACAAAGAGTAGGGGTCGGCGGGGGCTTTGCGGGGTGGCGCCTCAGATGCCTAGTCGGTTTCTTTACGGGGAGAAAGAGGGCGCCCAGAGGGGCGAGATGTGTTGCATGTGGTGTACGTCTCGGAGTGCGTACGCTCAGATGGGGTGACCTTGTATTTATAGTGGATGTTCTCCCAATTGGATGGCAATTAGGATTCATTCTCATTGGATGGGATATTTCTAATTATAGTCCATATCGGATTTGATATAGGATATAGAAAGAGCAGTTTATCTGGGATAATCTTCCTTCCTTATTGGGGGATATGATTTAATCTTGATCTAATTTTATCTTTCTTTCCCTTATTAGTGAGATTTGCGTTTGGACTTGAGGAGTAATATGTGTGGGACTATTCTATTTTACGCACATTGGGAGTCTTCCCATAAGTGGCCTTTGGGCCAAGCGGATTGGACCTCTCTTACGGGCCGGCCTTAAAAGTTTGAGATGTTGAACTTTAGAAAAGCTGAGTGCTCCATTAGGCCCGAGCCTCTCACTGGACTTGACTTAGTAGGCCTTCGTGCTTTGCTGGGCTGGCCTCTTTTTTGGGCCTGGTGCGTGGGCTTGCGAGCCTTATTTTTTAAACCCTATCAGGTATATTTAAAAAGCAAACTATTTGTTCGCGATTTAAATACAAAAGTCATGAAAGTTTAGGATTTTAATACTAATTTTCCCTTTATTCTTTACATATCATCATATTTTTGTAAATTTTGACTAGAAAACTAAACTTCATTTTTTTTATAATATCAGATTTTGGTTTAAAATGACGCTATTGTTACTCTTATATATAAAATGATAATGTGTCTAATTCATTCAAGAATCTAAAATGTAGTTTAAAAAAAAATATAAAATGTCTTCATTGTGTTATAAAAACTATTGTTTGTGTTATCTATAAAATCAAACCAGTTTCTAATTTTTTTCATTAGAATTAATTTTAAAAATAAATAAGATTCTCTTACATTTCATTTATTAATGTGTTACATTCATTTATTACTAGATGTAATAATTTCTAAAAATAACAACATTTTTTAAAGAAGACATAAATTTATTTATTGAGGTTAGCAATACAATCAATAGAAATACCTAATAAAAAATACTAAAAACTTTAAAAGATAACTTAGCATTAAGGTTAATAACAAAAATGATCGGCTTAGGACCTAAACAAAATGCCCCTCCACGTTTCTACCCTTGAGGAGTGCTCAGTGGTAAGGATTTTGAAGAGAAGAGGAGGTCCTAAGTGAGAGTCTCTATAAGAACATAATACTACAACGATGTAATGCAAAGTGATAAATGTTCAAACCATTTTTAAACAGCCAACTGTTCAGAACCCAAGTCATAGATTTAAAAATGAAGCCAAAAGAATACCTAAACCCACCCAATCACTCTATGCTTGATCCACCCGACGAAAAATGAAATGCATCACGCAAACAAGTGGGAGAAAGAGGAAAAGGGAAAGTTCTATAAAGACATCTAATTATACATAGGGATAACTTGTTAGTAGGGTAAAACCTCATGGCCTTTTACCGCTATCACTCTCAAACATCCTGTAAGCTTTTATCACCTTTCAATAACAAAAAGAAACCCCAATGCGCGTTTGGTATCTGCGATTTGCTGTGCGAGATAAGCATTGAATTTGCTTTAGTGATCATTGAATCACATGACGTTCTTTATACAAGGGTTTATTCTGTTTAATCTCAGAGCGGGAATCAGATATGCATGGTTATGAATTAAGGATTTTTTCCCATATAGGATTTCCGGTCATGTTAATAGAATTGAATTGGAACTAATCTGCACACTTTTAGCATATTGCCTTATTTCTTATGGGTTTTTTAATCCTGTTATTGATTAAGGATTAAAGGAAGGTGATGCAATATATGCACATACACCTAAACATAAAGTTCAAAGTTTAGTTCCTATGAAAAATAAATCAAAGCATTCAGCATTTATTGATGGAGTTATTTTTTCTTTTAAAAAAGATATTTTAATGAGAATGGATTAGGTGATTTTCAGGATTTCGTTCCAGGGTGTTGTAGGCTATCATGTTGCAGAATTTGAGACTCGTTGAAACAAATCCAATTAGATGTTCTTTAGTTTTGGCTAATGTTGTGAATCTAGTTGTTTTGGCCAAGACAGACATGTAGAGAGGGCTATGAATTGCATGTTCCCTTGAAGTTGTGGATGTTGCTTCTCCCACATTTCAATCTTGAGCTGGATATATATACGGAAATGCTGCTTGAGGGTCATGTTTGCTGGATTTTGTGCCTGATATTTAGAAATAGAGAAGTGATGTTTGATTTGAGGGTGAGAAGCTTCTGGGAAGTCTTGGAGGAATCTTCTTGATGGGGGTGTGGTGTAGGACAAAACGAGGGAATGAATGAAGAAGAAGAAAATGGCTGAGTTGAACTTAGAGCTTTGTCCCACAATATATATATATATATATATATATATATATATATATATATATATATATATATATATATATATATATATTTTTTAAATTAAAAATAATAAATGCTTTAAATAATGCTCAAGCCCCGAATACCGTTTGTTGCCACATCTAGCATATTATGGGTAATCACGATTTTTAAAAGTAGTTAAAATCTTAGTTGGTGACTCTTTGTCAGTGTGAATCTTGTTATGTTTTTAGTTGGTTTTTCATGTGTTTATGCAACTTAAATGCTAGATTCACACCATTATCTGCTGAGAAGGCTCTAATCCCCAATTCATTGATGTTTTGCAGGTATTAACGGAAAGATCATGCAAAGAAAGGGATGAAATCAAGCAAAGTAGAATTCGCCATTGCAAAGAATAAGCTTCACCACTGTGAAGCTCAAGTAGGCCAGAATTGAAGCTACTGGTTCACTGTAGCGAACCCATCCTTCGCCGCAGGGAAGGAATTCACCTTAGTGAAGACAAAAGCTCGCTACAACGAAGGAGACTACATGATTCAAGTATAGCTTCTAGTTTGCCGCATTGAAGCCATCCTTCACCACAACAAAGGGGTTCGCCATTGTGAAGCATCACTTCGCCACGGCAAAGGAAGACCACATCAAATTGAGACACGTGGCTTTGCCACGACGAAGAACCTTCACGCGGGGAAGAATCGCGATGCAGGACAATAAGACCCATTTTAGCCCCGTATTGATTATCTTCCAATAGTATAAATACTATATGTGTAATAATCATTAAGGGGGGGCGAACTTGGAGAGGGAACTTTTCCTTTTTAGGGTTTCTCTCTCTCTAGGGTTAGACTTAGGGTTTTTAGATTTCTTTGATTTTTATCTTATTTTTGGAGTTGAGTTGGAAGATCAGCTGCTATAGGACTTTTTGCAGTAGTGGAGTAGAGTTTTTGAGGACTTCTAATTTACATTTGTTTTGCATCCCTAAATTCTTTTCTCTCTCTTAATCTTTCAACATTATGTTTGGTTTAGACATGATTTTGTTGGGTTTTGAGAATTTGATATAGTGGTAAACTTTCCTTTAGGGATGTTGTTAATATTGATGTTTGATTTATACATTTTCTAGAGCGATTTTGTGGATTTGGTCTTGTGCGATGTTTGTTGGTGTAGTTATTTGGATTACCGGTGATTTTATCTAGTGGTATATGTTGCGAAGTAGATTAAGTCATAGAGCTCAAAGGGTTTCAGTGGCGGATAAAAGTATAACATTAAGCCTTAACCCATACCTTAGATGTTATGCAATTGATTAAATCAATTTAACCTAATCAAGAAGTCTTGAGTATGACACACCCCCTTTACAATACGGCGGCGGGTGTGCCGACCACTCCACAGAGAAATCGGCCGTTACCTCCCAACATTTAGAAACTCTGTGAAGCGAAGCCGTATTGCTTGCTAAAACCTCTATAAAATTTTTCTTTTTATTTTTCGAGTTTAGGATTTGGTAAAATCTTAGCGACGGAAAACTTTGGCGACTATGGCCCGGTGCACATAGTCTAATTCAAATCCACGTATACATTCGATTTACACTTTATATCGAAAATATAGCGACGGCATACCCCGACCACATTACGCTTGAAAACTACTTATGTACATACATATGTTTCCGTATACATATTCAAAGTCTTTTCTTACATATTCTTAATTCCCGACACTTCTACAATGTGAGGAGAAATCTATTGTGCTCAAGCGTCTTGAGTACTGTGCACGGAAAGCAGTTTTAAAATACAAAATAATGAGCTAAACGAGCTCAGTGAGTGTATGCTTTTATTAAAATGTTTTGCTTTTCCAGAAAACATCAAAACTGTAAAACTTTCTTTTACAATATTTTCCAGAAGCTTTACTTTGCTTTGCTTGCTTGAAAGTTTCTAAAACTTTTCTTTGCTTGCTTGCTTTTGTACTTGCTTGCTTTTGTACTTTTAAAGGCTTATAAAACTCTTATTGCTTGCTTGCTTAGAAGTTTATAAAACTTCTCATAGTTCTCTTTTACTTGCTTGCTTTATCTTGCTTGAAAAGTTTCTTAAAACCTTTCACAAACCTTTGCTTTAAAAGTTTCTCAAAACTTTTTCATAAATACGGGAGCCTTGGCTCAACCGCATGCTTTGAAAATAAAACGGGAGCCTGGGCTCAACTGTTTGCTTTATAATCCCACGGGAGCTTGGCTCAACCGATCGTTTTGAAATCTAAACGGGAGCTTGGCTCAACCGTTTGCTTTAAAACTCTCAGCACAGGCATTGGGAACGATAGTTGATTTTCAAAGCGTATATTATGCTCATAAAGCATCAACCACTGGAGGCCTATTTTTGCTTATCATACCCTAGTGAACACGAGAACCTGTGCTCAATCGTGCTGGTGGAAGGACCTTTGTCCGCATCACCTTTTTCAGGTAAATATGGTGGAATTGACCTCGTGTCGCCATCACCATAAGTTAGTTAGAGCTCATAACCTTATATACTCCTGTACGTGCCACGGTCTCCTTTAAATGCATGATGTATGTCCTAAGTTTGCCGACAGGGCAAAACTACAATGCATGTATGAAATCCTAACACCACGTGCGTACGGAATACTGACCGGTTGCTTGCTTACCGGCCCAGGGAAGGCCTTGTTTTCTCAGACTTTCTTTGCTTGCTTGCTCTTTGTAAAATGGTTTTACACTTTGGAACCATTTACTTGCTCGCTTGCTTGAAAAATGGTTTAATTATTCAAAACCATTTGCTTACTAGCTTGCTTGCTTAATTATGGTTTTACAATTTAAAACCAATGCTTGCTTTTCAAAAATGGTTTAACTTCGAACCATTTTAGCGCTTTAACTCATTGCTTGCTTCTTGAAAATGGTTTACATTCAAAACCATGAAATACGATCACAACGGTTTATAATAGCTAATAATACACTAGTATTTGGAAAATGAGTTTAAATTACTCACTTCTTTGCTAAAGCGAGCACGAGTTCCACGCTTTACAGCCTTTGCTTTTTAACCTACACACTCAGCGACAATTAATCACCTCACGTATAACATATAGTACAACGCGCCTGAACAGTCACACTCAGCGAATATCGATGGCGGCGAGAATGCGCTACGTTTTCGTCGAGTCCCCAGTATTCGAACTATTTTAATCCCCCAATAAGGTTCCTAAACTATCGGTGTCTGAATCGGGCTCGATTATACAAAAACATAGCATTACGGGCATTTGGGACACATGTGTACCCGGTACACCACAGACTGTACCGGTACACATTGCTTCCCCAGTGGGGTGTACGGTACACCTGACGTGTCTTAGGTACACTTTGCCTTATTGGGGTATCTTAGGTACACCTTAGTTTGCCCAGATTTTGTTGTTTTCCCCACTTTTGATACCAATTCACTTCTTACAACTTCTATAATTCCTAACACCTCAAGAAACATCATGGAAATCATCCACAAACAACTTCATGACACTTGAATTGGTGCTATGGAACCTCAAACCTCAAAACCCTAGGTGAAAATCCAAGAACTCAACCTAGGTCCACCAATTCTTTATAAAACCACATACTTTTGATGATTCCATGTTTATTTTCTCCCAATTGGGGTTTTACTCTCATAACCCCAACAATTCAAAGGTTCATGTGCTCTTTTCACAAAACCTAGACCAAAGGAGCATCAATTCTCCTTACCAAAGCCTTAGGAATCCAAAATATATTTGATTCTAAGACAACATACCTTGATCTTTGGACTCCTCCTCCTCCTCCTTCTTCCTTCTCTTCCTCCTCTTGGCTCTCTCTTCTCCTCCTCAAAACCGTGAAGCCCTAACCAAATGAGAAATGAGACCCGAATGACATTTGGCTTTGTCTCATGGCCTTTTAGTCTGACTTTCCCTTAGTGAAGTGAAGCCCTCGCTCTCTTTAATATTCTGATACCAACTTTTGAAATTCCTACTATGGCCCATCTCTACACTTAATGATTTTTGCTTTTCATAATCTTTTTGCTAAATGACAATTGTACCCTTGGTTTAATACCACAAATTTCGGGTTTACCAAATTATCATTTCATAATTTCATCTCAATGCTGATGTGACGCGGGTACTCTTATACACCCTACGGTATCGTATGCTGTACACTTTCTCCAGACGGGTGTTACAAATTAGGAGATACCCTAGTACTAGATGGATTTTATTAGGAGAGGCATCAACAAATGTTAAGTAAAATTGTATGGATTGAGAGGTGATCGATTCAGCATGGCAGTGCTTGTGTATAGGCGAAGGTGACCCGATAGGAGTCCCTAAGGAGTGACCCGCCATGTAACAGTATCATACTTTATGATCTAGATGGTGAAGGAGAATAGGAAATGAGTGTGAGGGGTGAGGAGGGACATGAAAAGTGTAACCCTCATATCGGTCTCCTAGGACAATTATAAGATTATTTCCAGCCTAATCGGCGCAGGGTAGAAATCTCAATTACATCAATAGAAGCAACCAGCTCTAGTATCACTTTCTAGAGCTTTTCTTATAATTCAATCCAATTACTTTCTAATTTTCAAGAATCAATTTTATTTTAGTTTTTAGTTTAGCATAGTTTCTTCTTTAAGCAATCAACAATCCCAAATCATTTCACTACTCAGATAGTGAAGTTTTTGAGTAATCGGGGTACTTAATCCTCGTACAAACCTTCCTTCTTGTGGGTTCGATGTCTAGGGTTTCTAATTTGAAAGCCATATCTACTTATATAAATCCGTACACTTGAGTGAGTTTAGTGCTCATAAAAGGGCCGAACAAGCTTCTGACCTTAAAACATGTTAGTATGGAGGATTTGTGAAATCTTTAAAAGGAAGGGCGAGGTTAAAGAAACCGAGATAGTTAATGGATATGGGTGGGGATTCGGTATGAAAGGCTCACAGCCTTCTACTTTTATCTGTGGATGTTTAGGGCATACGGATTGTAAGTGTAGTAAGATCTATGATCATCCAAATGGGTTTGTTGTCAAACCACACATGGCCCCTGGATGAGAAGGCTTCTAATGGGCGATCTCCAATCGGTGGTCTTGAGAGATGGTTCCCAGCAGACCCAATGGCTGGTCGGGAAGAAGGGAGGATTTGGGTTCAAGCTGGCTGGTCTCGATGAAAGTCGATATGTAATAATCATTATGCAAGTGGGAGATAACGGTGGGAATTCTTCCAGTAGTCGGTATAACTACCCTTCTTCTTTAGGGTAACTTCTAAAGACAAGGGGTGGCTTATGGAAGTGCGCCTGCCCTGTTGAGATTTAATACGGAAATTAACACACAATATTCCAGATCATTGAATTCAAACTCATCTCTGATAATAAAATAATAATAATAATAATAATAAATATAGATTACAGACCGTTTGAAGAACACGCAGCCATGAGAGATTTCCCTTCAGTTTATAAATCTTAAATCCTTGATCTCTTCTTCTCCTTATCAAACTTTGATACATAGAATTGTTTTCTGTAATTGATGGAAGAGTGCCTAACCGCACATGAAGGGGTTTATATATATATATATATATAACTTATTGATAGGAGAAGAGGGGAGCCGAATACACGTTGAGAAACCCCGTTCTAAACGTGTTATTGAATAAGCTGTTCTTATTCCAAAATAATAAATTATATTTATTATTAATATTTACATTCTTATTCCAAAATAATAAATTATATTTATTATAATTTACCCACTCCATCAAGGGTAAATATCTTCATAACAGTTTAAAGATATTGGGTATTCTTTTAATTGGCTAAATATTAGGTTAGTGGGCCACCCACTTAATTTTAATGTGAAATAGCATTCTCCCACTTAGCCCGCTAAACCGATTATGAAAACTATAATATATTTAGTTTACATATAAAATATCTTGGAAATAAATTTGACACGTGATCCACGATTTCAATAAACTTGGCGATACGTCGAAATCATATACCATATCTTGGTCAGTTTAGATCATAAATGTGAGTCATGGCGGTCACATGACCATAATCAATAAATGTTTTCCTTCCATGCACCACACATCAATAACCCTTACTAACCCTAGTCCATAATGCCAAGTAGCCCACCGTAATTTGTCTTGTCAGGGACAATTCTTGTTTATCGAGCAATAAAACGTGCTGTACATGGTGAAAACAAGAATAAACAGAAACAATTTTAATGCGTAAATTGTCAATTACATAACCACTATTCATTATCATACATATTATGGATTACTCAAAAGACCCATCCTCATAACATGTTCTAAATATGCCTTTGGAGGTAATCCTTTAGTTAATGGATCAACAACCATAAGTGTGGTCCTAATATTTTCAATTGACACTTGTTGTTTCTGGACTCTTTCTTTAACAACTAAATACTTTAAATCCATGTGTTTTGATCCACTAGAAAATTTGCCATTCTTAGAGAAGAAAACAGCTGCGGTGTTATCACAATATATTCTCAAAGGTTTAGCGATAGAATTATGACCGCAAGCCACGAAGACGAAATTCGCTGACCGTAAAAGCATGACTTAGGCTTGAAACAAGCAGTAAACTCATTATCCATCGTGGATGAAGCGATAGTGATTGTTTCACTCTTCCACGAGATTGCCCCATTTTCTAGCATAAGACAAATCTTGAAGTTGACTTTAAGCTATCGAGACAACCACCATAATCAAAATCCGAGTAACAGACAACCTCTAATTGTTTAGATCTTTTATATCTGAGCATATAATCCTTTGTCCCTTGTAAGTACCTCATGACCTTCTTTGCAGCTTTCCAGTGTTCGAATCCTGGATCACTTTGGTATCTTCCTAACATGCCTACAACAAAGCTGATATCCGGTCTTGTACATGTTTGAGCGTACATCAAACTCCCCACAGCTGATGCATAAGGAATTTTCTTCATTTGCTCCCTTTCCATGTTATTCCTTGGGCACTGCATTTTACTTAATTTGTCACCTTTCAATATAGGTGCAATACTCGATGAACATGACTGCATATTAAATCTCTCTAAAACCCGATCAATATATCCTTTACGAGATAAAGCCTAGCACTCCCTCGAGATCGATCTAAAGATCTCGTGCGATAACTTTATAGTTTGCCTCACCCATATCAATATGAAAGTTTTTAGAGATATTCCTTGGTTTCACCTAATAAACCAAGATCCATTGCTAGCAAGCAAAATATCATCCACATACAGTATTAGAAATATAAACTTGCTCAGCAACTTTCGGATATATACAACGTCAGCAATGTTCTCTTTAAATCCGAGAAGATGTAATGGTATAATTAAATAATATACCAATGTCAAGAAAGCTTGTTTAAGACCGTAAATGGATTTCTTTAATTTACCAAACTAGGTGTTCATTTCCTTTCTTTGCGAACCCTTGGTTGTTCCATGTAAGACTATCTTCATCAATTCCCATTTAAGAATGCCGGTTTTCACATCCATTTGATGTAACTCTAAATCAAAATGAGCTTTCTGAAGTGCCATGATGATTCTAAGCGAATCTTTCTTGGAAACTAGAGAGAAGGTATCTTTGTAATCGATACCTTCCTTTTGAGTGAAACCTTTGACCACAAGTCTGGCCTTAAATCATTCGATATTGCCTTTAGCGTCGCGCTTTGTCTTAAAGACCCATTCTGACTGACGGGTTTTACAACTATTAGGCAATTCGATGAGATCCCGAACAGATTGTGGAGCCATAGATTTCAACTCTTCATTCATAACTTCCATCCATTTACTAGAATCATCATTTTCCATGGCTTGTGAAAAAGAAACCGGATCCTTCCCCTTATCCAAATATCAAAATCGATTCTGTAAATACACCATAATCATGCATGTGAGTCTCCTTTCTCTTTGAGATCTCTCAAAGGTGCCGGTGTGGTGGCTCTCTGACATTTTCAATGGCAATGTATTTTATGGTGGTAATGAACCATCTCTATTATGTTACTCATTTCCTCGACTTGTTGAACATGTTGAGGAACTGATAATTCTTGAGGTAAAAAAGTGGTGGGATATCCTCTTATCTCTTGACATCTACCTTTCTTGGTTCGTACTCCCACTAATTTCGCCCATTCTCTAAGAATCGGCATTCTGGTTTAACTATTCTCACCTTGTGGTTAAGACAATAAAATCTGTACCCTTTCGATTTATCCGGATAGCCAATGAAATATCCAGATGTCGTTCTTGAATCAAGCTTTTTCTCATGTGGGTCATAGATTCTTGCCTCTGCTGGACAACCCCATATATGTATACGTCTCAAGCTAGGTTTCCTACCAGTCCATAACTAGAAAGGAGTTTTTGGAACTGCCTTACTAGGAACTACGCTCAAGATAACCATTGCGGGTTTTAGGCTTCACCCCGTGAAATAGGTACGGAAGAGTAACTCATCATACTCCCCAACCATTTCCATTAATGTGCGATTACGCCTTCGGCAACACCGATACATTGTGGCATACCGGGGCATTGTGTATTGACACGAATGCCATGCTTTTCAAGGAATTTGGCAAAGGACCGGTATTTTGTCACGATTCATCATATCTGCCATAATATTCAGCCCGTGATCGATCTCACTATTTTAATCTTTTTATCTATTGTCTCTCGACCTACGTATGAACATCTTGAAGATGTCAATGTACGAGACTTTTCATGCATAGATAAACATAACCATAACGAGATAGATCATCTATAAAAGAAAGGTGTAAATATTTCTCTCCTATAAAACATGGAGCAGTGGTCCACAAATATATGTATGAATTATCTGAGGAGCTCATTACTTCTTGTGGCACCTTTCTTTGTATGTTTAATTTGCTTTCCTTTATACGATCACGCATACATGAAAATCCAGTGCGAGTCAAGATTTTGTAAAATTCCTTCCTTCACTAATTTCTCAATTCTTTCCCTAAAGATGTGCCATAGTCTTCTGTGCCACAAGATTGAAGAATTTTCATTAATTAAGCCACGTTTTGAACCAACATTTGAATGCAGGGTTATCAAAGCTTGTGCAAATTCATGATTCAAGGAAATTTTATATAAACCATCATAAAATACCATAACAAGCGCCATGAGAATTTAACATCAAACTTAATTGTCCAGAACTAAATAAAACATAATATCCGGTAGCATCTAATTTGGACAAGGAAACTAAATTCCTAGAGATAGAAGGTACATAAAAAGTGTTTAAAAGATCCATCGATGACCCGTCTCTAATAGTAAGCGATAGGTACCAATAGCTATCACTCCAACCTTGAGACGGTTTCCCATATAGAGGAACTTTTCACTTTCCTTTGGTTTCCTGGTTGTAGGAATCCTGCGTTAAATTAGTCACATGAGTTGTGGCTCAGGAATCAATCCGCAGTATTTGAGAAGGAACTTTAGCAAGATTAGTTCTGTTTTATACAAAAGAAAGATTTATACCTCTCTTTTGAACCAAGCCTTGCGTAGCTTGTCTGATCCTTCTTCACATGCCCTTTCTTGCCACAAAAGTAGCAACTTACCCACTTTTCTTAGGTGGAAAGTTCTTTCCTTTTTTGATTTTTCCTTTCTTCTTCGTGACTCCATGAGTTCTGTGAAGCAGATGTCATGCTTTGTCTTAATCTCACTTTCTTGTATACATTTCTTGGTGAGCTTATTCAAGTTCCACTAATCCTGTTAGTATTATAGTGGATTGAATGGAGCAAAGCGTGATGGGCGATGAGTTAAGGACAAAGTAGCTTGAAGGACTCATCATTACCCATGCCTAGTGCCTTAAGCTTTGGCCTTTCGGTCATGTTTAAAATATGTTCTTCCGAATACCTTTACGACCATCATATTTCATGGTGGTCAATTGACCATCAATGTGCACATAGGGACTTATCGGTGGCGTTTGAGCGCTCCTCAGCGATTCGGAAATTCGAGGCAAACTCGGTTTGAGGGAGAGAGGTCTTGATATTATTAGCCCGATAGTCATTCTCGCCAAACATCGGGGCCCGGAGTGCATTGGATCTTGCCCGGGCTTTTGATTGTTCCACTTGCTCGAGATCGCATGTCCAAGTAGCTTGAGGGAGGTTATCAGCTATTAAAGCCGAGTCCAGATCCAATACGCCAGATGAAATTGAACCCTTTCATACGATTCGAGAAAAGTTCGGCCCGAGAAAAAAAGCCTTGATCATTCCGAGGATGCAGAGTGTAACGAAGTGGGAGTTGTACAAAATAGAGCAATGCTCACAATAAGGCCACCAGTATAAAATAAATACTTGATGAACTATTGATATCATTAAAATTCTCCTTTGGGTAAATTTTAACATATCCAGTGTTCACTTGGAGGGAGCTTAAAACACTTTACTATTTTGTGTCATTTATATGTTACCTTTGGGTATCCATTTTACCTTTCTAAGCAACACAAAATAAAACCATTAATTAATAATTTGCAGAAATTGACTCTCCCCTTTAGGTTAGTCTCATTTATCTAATTATGAAGAGAATTATTAAGAATTTTATAAGTCTCCTTTTATTCCTTTTATGCAATTCAGCCAAATACAAGGCTCACTAATTTAGGTTACTTTGGCAACTATCTAAATTAGTTAACATTACATTTATAAATTGTCATTTGGATAAAATTTCACAAGATGAAATTAATTCTTTTATTTGAGTTAAAAATCAAGGAAATAGTATCTTTAATAATCATATGATTCAATAATCAATCATAATAAAATCAAAGAAATCGGCATTCATTAGATATAATAATAATTTCACAAAGGTTCAAATCACAGGATACATGGACATCTTAAAAGAGAATTTCAGTTTCATATTCAAATAAGTGATAATGACAATCGGCCAACCAGTGCTGTGATTCTATATTTCTCCTTTATTGAAGTTTCTAATCTGGTGTTTGAAGCGCGCTTGAAAGGGCCCGACCAGCCAGCGCTAGCTTATTACCGGACTGGCCTTATGAGCAGAGCCCTGCCGACATTGATCCAGTCAGCGTTGCAAGGAAAAATAAAAAATCTTCCTTCCATCATTGAAATTTGGTCTTTATTTTGTTTAATTAATTTTTTTTTAGTGAGACGAATTAATCGAAGATAAATCTCAAAATTTAATCTTTATAAAACAATGATTCTGAATATTTAAATTCAATCTGGCTCTGATACCATTTGTTGAGATTTAACACGGAAATTAACACACAATATTCGGATCGGTAATTCAAACTCATCTCTGATAATAAAATAATAATAATAATAATAATAAATATAGATTACATACCGTTTGAAAAACACGTAGCCATGAGAGATTTCCCTTCAGTTTATAGATCTTCAATCCTTGATCTCTTTTTCTCCTTATCAAACTTTGATACACATAATTGCTTTCTGTAATTGATGGAAGAGTGCCCTAACCGTACATAAAGGGGTTTCTATATATATAACTTATTGATAGGAGAAGAGGGCCAAGAATACACGTTCAAAAACCGTTCTAAACGTGTTATTCGAATAACTGTTCTTATTCCAAAATAATAAATTATATTTATTATAATTTACCCACTCCATCAAGGGTAAATATCTTCATAACAGTTTAAAGATATTGGATATTCTTTTAATTGGCTAAATACTAGGTTAGTGGGCCACCCACTTAATTTTAATGTGGAAATAACATTCCCTACATGGTTCTCATGTCAATTTGATTCCCACTGAACGTGGAAGCATTATATTGGATCAAAACGCTGAAGGTTAGGAGGCCATCCAGCCTCATAGCGTTAGTTTTAGACCCTGGTTCAGAGCATGGAAGTTGCGAAGGGTTGGCTCCAGCCAAAAAATGGACATTCGGTGGGCTCTGGTTCCCATGCCCACCTGGCATTATGAATTATGTAAGTTAGAACTGCTGTGGGAAATGATGCAAGTAAAGTGGACGTTATTTGGGAGCTGCTCCGGATGGAGGGATGTCACGTGATAAGTAGTGAAGGCCATAGTGGGGGCCTTGTTATGTTATAGCAGGAGAAATCTTGGGCTACGGTTCTTAGTTCTTCTAGAAATTACATAGATTTGGCAATGGATAATGGGAGCTTCAAGGCCGAGGAGGCTAACAGGCTATTATGGGTACCCTGAACGACAACGGAGAAGAGAATCATGACTTTTGTTACAACCTCTTGCTCAATCCTCCTCCCTCCCCTGGTGCTGCGTGGGGAACTACAATGATTTATGGGCTTGGCACACCAAGGGGCGATGTTGTCATCCAAACTGGTTGATTGGTTACTTTCTGGAAACAACGGAGGCGTGGTTTAATGGACTTGCGCATGGTGGGATATCAGTTTACATGGGGAGAAGTCCGGAGGTTCTCTAGAATGGGCAGAGGAACGTTTTGATCGAGCCATGGTTACATAATTGTTTATGGTATTGAGGCCTCGGAGTCTAACCATCTGCCAATTTTCTTTGAATCCAGATCACAACAGCAGTGAAGTCAACCTAAGAAGTTCCAGTTTGAAAATCCTGGCTTCATGATGATGGTTATGGGGAGGAGGTCCAAATTAGTTGGCAGAATTCAGTTGGAAAACCAATTCAAACACATGATATTATTCTCAAAAAAAAAAAAAAAATCTAGATAATATTATATTTTTCCAATTTAAAATTCACTAGATAAATAATATCCAAGCTGAACACGACTCGATGAGTAGATTCATAAATAGGGCTACTAATTTTTAAAAATAATTTGAAACTCGAATGACGAAATCTTTAGTACTAAAATTTTACAGTATAAATTAGGTGATAACGATTAAGGATATGCATGCATTATCACGTCTACAACAATTCTCACAGGAAGTGGTACTTGAGAAATGAGTTTTAATTGAGGGTCGAGTTAGAGTCCACTCGTTTTTTTCAAAAAGATGAGTGAGTCTTTGAATCTCACACATGGATCATTAAAATACACATATTAGCAAGAAATAGTTGGTTAAAACACCTCAAATAACTCAAATTTTGTAAAACTAACATCCTCTATGTTTTTCCTTGAGAAGAATGACTCATTGTGAACAAAATACCCTTAACTATTTCATGTATTTACATATATCTTTGAGATAGAAATAGTTATTTTACAAAGAAAACAATGAGGGTATTTTGTAAAATGAAGCCAAAAAGTGATGAAGGGTTTAGATTTCAGTTATAGTTCTCAAAAAGTCTTTTGCTCAAATCACCCTATTAGCAAATGACTTTGAAATGAATGTGTAAAGGCAAAAACCAGTGTATATCTATAGATGATAAACCCTTTAAATGAACAAATTAAATGTATTAACCAAAGAAAGTGAGACCATCCTCGAAAATATTGTTCAAAATGCTCTCCACGTTTCTATCCTTGAGGCTTGGCTCAAATGGTAAAAGAAGGATGTTGCACGGGAGGTCTGAGGCTCGAATCTCTATAAAAACAAAATACTACAACGATGTAATGCAAAAGAATAAATGTCTAAAAAAGCATGTTTCTAAAAAAATATTTAGAACCACATCTCAACATTGCGGCTTTCAAACCACATGACTTCAGTACGAATTTAAGTCATATATTTAAAAAAGTGAAGCCAAAGAATACCCTAAACCCACTAATCACTCTACATTTGATCACGAAGAAAAATGATATGCATCTCAGCAAACAAGTGGGAGAAAAGAAAAAGTGAAAGTTCCTATAAAGACATATAATGATACAAAGGAATAACTTGGTAGTAGGGTAAAAGCTGGTAGGGCTATATATGCAAAAGCCATTTTATTGTTATGGATGTTTATTTTATTTTAATAAAATTATGTTATTTCATTTCAATGAGAATCTATATGAGCTATGTTTGCATTTAAATATCATGCGTGTCTTTTATTCTACATAGTAGATGATTTGGTGTGTAGAGTTCGACTTACTCACAGAAGATCAAATCATTGGTTCTTGTGGAATATAAGCTATTGGTTCATAGTCTAAATGGAATTTGACACACCATTGATAAGATTGTAGCACAAGACTTCAGTAGGTC
Organism: Tetrastigma voinierianum; assembly: GCA_016808115.1. Taxonomy (NCBI): domain Eukaryota; kingdom Viridiplantae; phylum Streptophyta; class Magnoliopsida; order Vitales; family Vitaceae; genus Tetrastigma; species Tetrastigma voinierianum. The sequence continues at coordinate 85,574 of JAEQBH010009150.1, forward strand.
TGTCTTGACTACGGGGAATGACTTAGTTCCAACTTTTTGTACTAGTACACTCGTGTGTATTGAACGGGACTAATTTGGGGTAATTATTTTATACTATCACATAAAATAATTAATACCTCATGGTCATTTAGATACTATTACTCTTAATCTCAGAGATAATTAATAGACACGTGCATTTATTGTTGGATATTTTGATTCATAAAAGTGAGATCTTTATAGATCTAATCTCGGTGAGTTGGATAAATTTGCATTAATTGTATAGTGAATATAAATTATTAACAGGAATCCATGTCACATTGGTGGATTGGTAATTATTACCCCCCTTGAGGATACTTATAAGTTTTGATTATGTCAAATCCTGCAGGTGGATTTTTAATCCGACATATCAAATAGGTTAAGTGGAAGGTCTCGAGGTGATTATCAGATGTTGATTAAATAAAACTGTTAGTAATTTAATTTAATCAACGGGTATCTGTAATCTTAATGTGGGGAGATTAATAAGTATTTAATAACAAAGGGCTTGAATTATACTTTCGAATAAGTGAGGGAGTGCAATTATGATTCTTTAGTGGAGTGAATTATAATCAATGTAAATAAGTTCATATATTTATATTGAGAGCCCGAAATCTTATTTGCCTTTAGGTCCACTATCGTAGCATATGCCATGTTGGGTAGCCTCTTGGTGAGTGAGAGAAAATTCATATCAGTCTCTTTCTAAAAAACCCTAGAGGCAGCCATCCAAAGGAGAGCATGATGACAGCCACTCCCTCTTCACGTTCTGGCATTGGGGAATACGGTAGAAGGCTTGGAGGGTCGAGCAATTTGTTGCGAATCAATTTTTATTGAGATAAATCAGACGAGATCTCTAGAGTATGGATTGAGCGCTTATCCTCGTAGCTTTATTCGGATTGTTTAGTGTAATTTATGCCTTAGTCACTATGTTCATGGGGAATTCGACCTCTACAAAAAAACTCCGAGCCTTTTACTCCTTATCACTCTCAAACATCATAGGCTTTATCACACCTTCAATAGCAAAAACCCCGATGCGTTTGGTATCTGCGATTAACTGTGTCTTTGGGATTTCATTCTTGTTAAGCTCAGTGTAAGGGTTGGGCAAGGCACAAGAAAGAACCTGGTTCGAGTCTCCATAAGAACAAAATACTATAACATTGTAATGCCAAATGAATAGATGTAAAAAAAAGTGTTTAGCAACTTGAGTGGTATATATATGATCTTTTTATATTTATATCAATGATTTGATCATATGGTTGCAAACTCTATGTTTGATTTCTCAAAGTACTAAAGGGAAGAAAAAAGATTATAATTAAGACAAATAATTTTTTCTTTAATTATTTAAACTTTCTATTGATGAGTTAAGATAAATAAAATTGATTTTTTTTAAAGAATGATATACCATATGCAAACATGACCTGACAAAACGACGTTGTTTTGATGCGGAGATACAATTAAAATGAAAGTTTGAGATATAAAAACAAAAATTATGAAAGTTGCTGCATTTAAAGAAATCTTTTGTTCATGATTTAAATAGAAAAAGTCATGAAAGTTAAAGTTTTAATACTAATTTTCCCAAGAATAAACTCATGACATATATTCGAGAATGAATTTGATGATTCTTGAAAAAGAAATTTGGACGAATAAACACAAATGAGAATAATCAAGGCAGAAGCAAGCGTAAAGTAAAATGATAAAATGAGGTGGGGCATAGAAAACATTTTCTTTTTCCAAAAATAAATTTTCTTCGTTGTTTTTACCTTTAATTTTTGTGATGTGTTTGATTAAAATTTTTTTTTTTTTTTTTTGACAACTAAACATTTTAATTACAATGTAGTAAACTATCCCACTAAGACTCGAACCCTGAACCCCTCCCTTTCCTATATCCCACTTATTTAAACGTTGAACGCTCTACCACATGAGGTAGGCATGATGGACAAAAACATTAATATTTTTTAGAAAATAAATTTATTCAATGTACATATCAAGTTTATTATAAAAGTTACAATTAGTATTTATTAATTTCTTAAATATGTATACAATGTGTTACTTTAAAAAAAAATATTATGTATACAATGTGATATAGTATATATCATTATAGATACTTGATTTTAAATACTTAGGATTGTTTTGAACACGAAAGTACTATGGAAAGAACTTCGAAAAGGAGAAAAATAAAAGAAATAATGGAAGGAAAAAAAATTTGGTGGAAAATAGTAAATAGATTTAAATTTAATAAATTAATTTGATATATTTATTTCAAACTCATTTATTGTTCCTCTCTATTATATAAATACCATGGCACCTTCCCCTAATTTTCTCTCATCTTGTTCTCTTCTAACCCCTTTTCCTTAAGGAATGAGGGGTGATTTTTTCTTGTCATTCTTGGCCTGAAATCAAACTTCTACATCTTTTTCTTTTATTTTCTTGCTTAATAAAGTGGTTATTCTACAAACATTTAGATTTTATCTTATTTTCGTGTTGTTTTCGTCGTCTTATTATGGTGTTTGATTTGTCATCGTCTTATTGTGACGCTTGGTTTGTCGTAGGCTTGTTATGATATGGTGTTTTTTGTCTTCTTGTTACAACGTTTTATTTAAATGGGAGTGATTCAGACAGACAAAGTGGATTCGATCAATCGAAGATATTAAATTATGGTAGTCAATATGTTGAAGGCGGAGTAGAATATTCTAGTCATATTATCAAATTTGTGAGCTTTGCGCCGATTTATCATGCTATTAACCTAGATATCGTTTCATCATCCTTTATGGTTTTAGCAATTTGTATCTTAGATCTATCAATCTATTGCAAGTTTGAATGAATAATTTTCCTTTCAAAAAGTACCATGAAATTTAAAGTATAGAAGAATCTTGATTATGTTTGATTTCTTTTATATTTTCGTAATAAGCAACATTGAGAAAATTATATATATATATTATTAAGGTATTAATGTATATTTAGTTTCTATAATGAATGTGTTATCGCCTTCTTTTATCTGTTTTTCAATTATTATCCCATAAGCCGTTTGTTTCCAGAAAGAAAAAGGTTGCGGCAATGTTTTGAAAATTGCCACAGTCGTGGCATCCCCGTCCGGGGTGTCTTGTTGTGACCCGTCGACCCGCAGAATACTTCGTGGATGTCATTGGCTTGACACCACTCACGGGGTGGGCGAGTCTCCTTTGCACGGGGCTATGCCCGAAGTACAACTGTCCTAACAATTTACAACGACCACACCAGGTCCTTGTGCGAGTAAAAATGGCCACTTGGGCCCATGCATCAATACTCACAAAATATATATCAACTATATAACAATAGTTCAAGAGTTACTACAATACTCTTAACCAAACATATCCAAAATTTAGAGTTTTATCTGAGTTATCTGATGAAAATACTAAAGCCCTGTCAAGGCTTTCTTCTAAAAATACGACCTCTAGTGAGGCGGCGTCCTCTGTACACTCACTGTACACAGGGAAATAGTGATCCCTCGACAGGGTGAGCAATGCCCAGTAGTGATAATTTTCTACATGGGTTACTCCCCACCTAAGTGCACATATCATGACAAACAATCACACTCAAGCAAATACATGATCCTACTTGAATGTCTACATGCCCAGTCCCATGTCTCGAGTCCTCACCGACTCCCTCACACATGCCTAAGCCCAATGCGAGCAAAAATACAGTTTTCGAAACAAAATCTTTTTTTTTTTGTTCTCGAAACTCCTCTCGAGATTTCGGTAAAGATATTGAACAACCCTACGAGGGGCGAATTCTTTGGGTAATTCTCCAAAGCAGGTCACATGGGTCAAAGCCTCGAGATGATTGTTAGACAACTTTCCAAGGCAATTCTTCGGAAAATATTCCTTGAAATTCCTTTCACAACCATTTTCACTTTTCTTTTCATTTTCGTGTCATGCACTCACACCTATCATTCTAGGGTGCCCCAGTGCATATGGAATGCATTATGCCAATTCCAAATAATTCATGCTAATATATTTTACATGTATATATTAACAAAATTAATTCACACAATTCATGTTATTCAATTCACAATCAATAACACCAAAATTAGCTCACATGGGCTAATAACAAATCCAAGCAATTCATTTTGAATCACTCAACAACACAAAAATCACAAAACCAATCACGTGAACAGTGAAACCCTTGGGTCGGTACTGTTCACGGCCACACAAGTAGGGATTTCTTCACTCGGTTCAAAGATTTTGAGACCTATAACACGGCCTTCCAGGCCTCAACAAATCCCCATCCATAAAATGAAATAGTCCAAAGAATAAACCAAGTAGGAAAGATCCTACCTCTTGGGTTGTAGAAACTCCACAAAATCGGTGCCTGGCGTAGCTCTTTGCAGCGTAGATCGACTTTGCTTCTTGCTCGAGTCAAGAACCGGCGGTCGAACGCCGAGAAATCTAGAGATAAGTCACACCTCTCTCCCCAAAATCACAAACTCCACTTCTTTGCATGTTTTGTGCTTCCCGATCAAGAAGAAAACTATTCCTCTTTTGTTTTATTCATTTAAAACTTTCAAAAATTCCATTTATTGTCCTTAAGTTTTGGATTTTTACATGGCTAATCAAGCCATTCATCCTCATCTCACTAATCATGCAAAATGTGTCATATGGGTACATGTAGTAGGTGACTTTTGTCACATCATGTCTTTCCGCAATTTGTTTACGACACGACACATTGACTCGAAAAGCGTGAAATTGCATTGTATCGGGTCGACTTGGTAGCTAGATTTTGCGAGATGATTC